>OY740769.1:14060644-14160186 GCA_963513935.1 Aphrophora alni
TAGCCTGCGCAGTGCGCATAACCGTAGGAAATGTCAATTTTTCTATTCAAGTATTGTGTGAAAATGGCGACGTGTCAAGCTTATATTAGTTCATGGTTATAGGTTATAAACCGGTGTTTGTTTATATTTAAACTAAAATAGTTAACGTAAATCATGCCAAATATAGTAGATAATTTAATTCCAAATACCCCAACTGATTTATGTTTTAATTGCAATGAATTCACTAAGGTAGGTTTAGGTTAGGAATATTTACATTGAACAATTTTGCCATAACCTTATTTATTTACTTTTAAGTAGCCTAAGTTATAATAATGTTAAATTTCAATTTTTTAACTAGACCTATACCTGGGAAATCCTTATTTTAACCTTTTTTAGTCTTGTTTCAATTAAAATGGGCTTATAAAGGGGAGATTAAGCATGTTGTATACATCATGAAAAATCCCAAGATATGATTCTAGGTTTAATATTATTTTACTTTTTAAGATACCGTCGGCCTAATTAACAAACCAAGTAACTCCAAAAAAATCGAATTTTGGATTTTAATGCTATTACATTCATCTATGGTAGCTCTATATTCCTGTCAAAACACCAAACTCCAAAAAAATTTAACTAATTCTAGAAACGGAAAAAACAAAACACGTATCTTTTTTGGTGGGAAATTTGTTAACGCAAACCTGGTAACTCCTAGACGTGGCAGCCTGTTTCAATAGTGAAGCATGTGGGTTCTGTAGTGCTTGGCTGATTCATTCTGCCTTTGTAAATATATGTTTTCAGTTCATCCGGCGACTCTCAAATTTGATGGTAAGTTACTTTAATGTTCTAACCTTAGCTTATTCTCGCCTGTTTAAGCTCAAATATATTAGCAAATCGATAAATTCAAAGGGCATTATAGTTACTTGGTTTGTTTACAAATCAGAATGTTAGGTTAGTTTCCTATTCAGTGGAGTTACGGGTTTTGTTACTTACCCTTCGTTTGTTGAATAATTTACCGTTGAAATATGTAGATATAATAAATTTTTAAGACATTTCATGTTCATTAATTATCAACTATATGAAACGATAAGGAGTTTAAGACAAAAGTCTAAGTATTTTAAAATAATAGGAGTTACGTGTTATGTTACAAACCTTTTATGGAGTTACGAGTTTTATCGATGAGTCATGACGGAGTTACGTGTTTATACAATGGTGGTTTACATAAGAATGGTATTAAAGTTTTGGAGTTAAGTGGTCAGATTTTCAAGTAAAATGCTGACCACTAACAGAATTTTGTTTTATTTGCAGCAGAAAAATGTATTCGAGAGCAAGAAAAATTTTAGACCTAGCAAAATGTGCAGCTAAATCGTTTGAAGAGAATACATCTACACCATCAGAGAAACAAATAAACGTAACTTCTGGGGCTAACACAACAGTTGACAGTTGTGATTCCAAATCCGGTTTATGCACCGACATCGTAGAAAAATGCACCAAGAAATCACTTGAAGAGAACAGATCTTTTCCAGAAGAAGGAATATCAAACTCAACTCCAGACAACACAAATGTTGGAACTGATGATTTCCAATCTGGATTTTTCATTGTAAACGATGACGGCACCTTATTTCCAATACAGACAGTTGTAGGAGACTCCAGTTTGGGTTCTAAAAGTTTTGAAAATGTATCCTTCACTTTAGATGTTTCAGAGGGTGAAGCCCTGTCAGCAGTTAAAGAATTAACTTGTGACGAAACCCTGAATAGCCTTGATCATAATTATTCCAGTTATTATAGCTTTGACGCGGAAAAAAATACTAGCAGTCATGACAAGGAGACAGCAGTTAAGACAAACTATGCTTCAGAGGGGGATTTAGGGGTTGATGGTTCAAACAGATTTGTGGTATATGCTGAAATGCACAATGAACAAATTCCAAAATCCAAACAAAACTTTGCTTTTGATAAAAAGTCTTTAAAGCCCCATAGTGAAAAATTACAAAAAAAAGTTGAACGTAATACCGAACACCTGATTGAAATGGATGTTCAATATACAAGAAATGAAGATCAAGTCAGAGTAGAACCAGATATAGGTGTTGATGGTATTGACACACTTGTGGAGGTTGCTGAGGTGGGTAATAAACCAATTCTAAAACCCAAACCTAAAGTTTCATTAGCTGAGAATTATGTAGTGCCCTATGGTAGAGAATTACATGAACAAGTTGAAAACATCACGGAAAACCTGATTGAAATGGATGAACCACATACAGGAATTGACGATCAAGACATAGTGGAACCAGATAGGTTATGTGATGTTAACAATCAGCTCTCAAATAGGAAAAGAAAAAAACGACATCAAGTTTCAGAGGATGACTGGCAGTGTAACCAGGCGAAGATTTTACGTGAGCAAGGGAGGGAATACATGGGAAGGAAATTAACCAATGGGAAAGTAACAGGATACATTCGTAGACCAAACAGAACGATGAAAAAAATCACTTGCAAGTGTAAAGGAAGGACTTTTAAATGTCATAACATTTCAGAACAGGAGAGAAAAAAGATATTTGACAACTTTTGGGCGTTAACATGGAAAGAGAGGAAAATGTTAGTGAAAACTTCAACTGATGTGGATTTGACACAAAGAGCTCGGGATAGATCAGAAGAAAATAGATCAAGACGATCGTACTCCTATAAATATTATTTATTTATTGATAACATGACTAAAGTCCGTGTTTGCAAGAGTACATTACTTGCAACTTTAGATTTAGGTGAGTGGATGGTAAAAAACTGGCTCGAAAATAGCTCAGAAAAAGATGATGATTTAGTAGATGACCCAAATCCGAACGAGAATCCAACAAAGATGAATGAGAATACAGCAAAGAAACAAAATGCAAAAAGAATGTCAAGGCAACATGATTTAAGCAAAAGATTGGAATCATTGAAAGAATTTTTATTAACTTTACCGAACGTGGAATCGCACTATTGCCGGTCGAGCTCAAATAAACTTTACTTGGAGCCAAATTGGTTATCAAAAGCACAACTGTATCAGTTCTATGCAGAAAATTGGTGCAAGGCAAAAGATTTTAAGCCACTTTCTTCTTGCACATTTCACAAGACCTTCGAGGACCTGAATTTGTCCTTATACAGGCCAAAAAAGGATCAGTGCGATACATGCAGGGCATACAAGCTAAATCACATTACTGAAGAAGATTTTGAAACCCACAGAACAAAGAAAGATGAAGCTAGAGAAGAAAAGGCAAAAGATAAAATGAATGAAGAACATGTATACACAGTTGATCTTCAATCACTGTTACTATGCCCGAAATCTAATGCTTCATCCCTTTACTACAGGCGTAAACTTTCGGTACACAACCTCACTATGTTTGACCTAAAGACAAAAGATGGATTTTGCTACCTTTGGAACGAGACAGAAGGGGAACTTTCAGCAAATGAATTTGCAAGCATTTTAACACATTTTGTTGAATCGCAACTTCCGCTGCGTAACAATGCAACGAAAATCGTAATATTTAGTGATGGATGTAACTATCAGAACCGAAGTGCAGTTATGAGTAACGCCCTCCTACATGTAGCCGCTAAACACAATATAACTATAGAGAGTAAATACCTCGAAAAGGGTCACACTCAAATGGAGTGTGACTCTATGCATGCGACAATTGAACGATATTTAAGACACAGAGAAATAAATGTGCCTGCCGACTACATAGACGCATGCAAAAATGCAAGGCAAAGTAATCCATACAAAGTGATATATTTGGATCACTCTTTTTTCAAAGACTTTACGAAACCGTTGATGTTCAAATCAATTCGTCCTGGTATTAGAAAAGGGGACCCCAAAGTCACAGACATCAGATGCTTGAAATATGATAGTAATGGAAAAATACATTACAAACTGTCCTTCAAAGATGACTTCAAAGTACTACCGGCGTGTGATGATAGCAAAGAAAAGGTTGATGAAGGATCCAGAAAATCCAAAAGGAAAGCCCAAGATCCAAATAAATCCTTGACCAGTTACCAGGACAAAGTTCGAGAATTCCTTGAAGCTAACTTTCAACCACTCTACAATGACAGACTGAAAATAACAGCGGCTAAATATCAACATTTACAAGAACTAAAACCGAGTATTGCAAAAGACTATCACTCATTTTATGATAATTTACCAATGTAACAAACTTTGTAATTTTTGTGTATAAAAGAAATGTAATACACGTTTTCAATGCAAGTTGTGCTGTTCTTATTTTATTTCTCCTATGTAGATAATATTCTCTGTAATATAGTAGGGTGAAATGGTAGTTAAAATTAATAGAATATTAGGTTTAAAACCACTTAACTCCCTAATTGAAAGTTCGCAAACCACGTATCTGTTAAAGTAAAACCACGTAACTCCGTAACTATATCTGGAAAAACTACTAACTCCAATAATTAATTATATTAGGTATATTAATATAAAGAAAAGTTCCCACTGATATTATAATTATATTTATATTGGTGTTTTTAAAAATACAAGGTCAGTAAAGTCTACTTTTTCAAAGTTATTTAGTTTTTTGTTGCTCCTGTAAAAACAGGATAATGTGAGTTACGTGGTTTGTTAATTAGGCCAACGATACAATATACTCATAGATGTAGACTCATGAATATAAATGTCAAATAGACCTAAACTATGATAAATATAAGAATTGCAATAGGTAAAAAGGGTTGTTTGCTCTACTATGTAACTTAATTACTTTAAATTGTAAATTTGTTTCTTGTATTATTCTCTCTCAATAATAAACTATGGGTTTCACATTTTTTTAAATTCCTAACAATAAATAAACCTTTTTGGATTCAAATCTTTCTAGATTCTACTTTGGGTCTTGAAATTTAGGCCTAATGTCAGGAGTGTTTTAAGCATAACACCTTAAATAAATGGCTTGTTTTATGATAAATGCATGCCATGCAAAAAACTAATTATATATGAATTATAATAACTATGTTATTTACAATGGCATAAAACATAAGTAGGAAAAAATAAGTAACTAAGTAAAATTCTAAATCTAACCTCACTCTCTTTAGGAAAATTAAACAATTCATTAAAAATGTCATTTAAATTAGATATGTTTTTCATATTTTATTTTTACTCTAAACATAGCTAATATAAAATTGACAGGGTGACGAACATCTTAATATGGTTTATAGCTTTGGAGTTCTGAATAGAAGAGGATATTTCAGTCCCTGAAAATTAGAATTCCATGCCCCCTCCAGTATACTTTGCCTGCTACTCATGGTAAATGTCCAGTTGATACTGCATTGCGATTTAATATAGAAATATCATGTTTTACATACCTCATTATTAAACGATTGGATCATCAAGACCCTTTTCAAGTATGAAAGTTCATTATTTCTTTCTAAAATAAGCAATTTAAAAGTACGAAATTCTAGCCTTATTATGTTAAGTTAACTGTTTACGGTAATTCATATGACAATGATTGTGAATATATTGAGTTTCTCATCACTCGATGTTTATCCATCCAAAGCAAATAGGTCTGGATAGGTAACTACCATGTAATAATGTATATTTAGTGAAGACAGGTCTGGTAAGATAGCTTCACTAAACATATAGTTACATACCCAGACCTGGTAAATAAACTACATATATTTACTTCACAAGATCTAGTTTTCACATTATTCTGAAATTGTACAACATAGTAATACATATCTATTATGACACTTTTAACGACATTTTATTCTATTAGCTGTTCTTAACTTATGAAACTTAGACACATAGGCTCGTTGTGTATTTTGATCATTGAACGCAAACTTTTAAATTGCTTATTTTAGACAGAAATAATGGATTTTCATACTTGAAAATGGTCTTTCTAGCTTAAGGATGATCCAATTGTTTATAATGAGGTTTGTAAAACACGATTTCATAAAATTTCAATATTAAATCATAACATGGTATGAACTGGACATTTACTCTACCCATAATAGGCAGGACTCCAGGGATTGTACTGTTCATTATCTGCAAAATGTAGTACTCACTGAGAATGACTACGCATTATTTATTTATAATAGATTTATACTAATAATGTTTATGAATTATTTTAAAGTGTCAATCTAATGTACTTATTTTGAATTTATTTTTATTGAGGATTCATATGTTTGTGTATTATTAACATGGTTTAATCAGACATTTGCTATCATTTGTGTGTATGAAATCTAATACACGACATTTCAAGAGTATAAATAAACTTTTGTTATCAACTGTAAAAATAGAATGTTAAAGAGAAAAACACCAACATACCTCTGTTGTTTAGTAGCATTGGGCCATGTTGGAAACTAAAACTAAATATACAATCTAAGAGAATAACTCGAGATTGAAACTAGTCCCGAGCAGTCAAAGCTAAGCCTAAATACGAACTCGATCAGAAAAAAACCATAACACTAGACTACACAAAGGACGGTAAGCAATTGATTGTAAAGGGATAGAGTCTAGAGCCAAAAAACATTTATCTGAGGATGGTAAATGTATTACTGAAACAACTGTAATGGCATAACAATGATAACATTGCTTTTATTTAAAATTTTTACAAGAACCTTTAGTTGGAAAATTCTATTGAGGTCTATTTTTCGAAGCAGAGATCTAAAGTGTTTTTTCAATAGAGATAATATTTTAGTAAGGTGGATTTTGTACGTGTGTTTAAGCACTATCAAGAAATTATTTGTCTACACTTACAGTCAAATCCGATAATTTTGCTTGTCTATGGAAAACAATTTATGCAAATTACTGTTTTCATCTACATCTACTGTACTGCAAACATTATTTGATGATGTACAAAATTTTTAATATGTTTATGTACTTGCTAAATGGCAGTAAATATGACTATATTTTACTCTCTTTCATTAGTTTACTGTCTTTAAATGAACTAGCATAGCCTGTGTTATTTACAACATTTCATTATTAATTTTGGTTTGTTTAAGGAATCTTTTTCGGTGGATCAGTTCCTCCAAGAACATAGAAATAAAGCGAACTTGGAAACAATGCGAGATGATTTGGGTGTATATTTGAAAGTTCTCCGATCAGCGATGATAGAACTAATTAATAAAGATTATGCTGATTTTGTGAATCTATCAAGTAATCTCATAGGTCTAGATAAAGCAATCAATGGGATACAAGTTCCTCTTGGTCAGCTAAAGGAAGAATTATTGGTAGGTTTGAGTACATTATTAGGGTTTAAATAGAATGATCACTAGCTTTTTTATCCATATGGGTAATATTTGGAATAGGTAGTCGAATGGAATATAACTTGGTTTACTTCTTTATAAAATGGAATGTTTTTTGAATGATATCAAAATCATGATGCATTTTCTTTTTCTTCTTACAAATGTCTATTATCAAACAATTTAGTTTGTGGTTCTTTTTTCTGCATTACACACATCATTTTCATTATGATTTAGGGTCTATATTACATTTTCAATAAAATTTTCTACCATATTTTTTTTTTTTTATTAACCTATAGCTTGATTATATTCTAATTTGTTTTATTTTTATTCGTAACCATTTTTTGTAACCGTTTGATATGTTCAAACATTTTTAGAAGACAAGTAGGTTATCATTGATAATATTCCCTGTGTTTAGCAATCCATAATTGATGTTAAATTAATAATATATAAATAATTCTATTTATGAATGTCTTTTATTGTGTATTCAGCTGGTTCAACAGAACATCGAAGATGCTATGTTAGAAGTGTCCACTCAATTAGATAGGAGGAAGAAAATTCGAGAGAGGAAAAGGAGCCTGATTAGTTTAAATCGTGCTCACACTTCCTTAAAAAAATTAACCTCTTTGTTGGAACAAAATTCAACTTTAAACCCTCTTATTTTGGAAAGGGTGGCAGCAGAATATAATTTATTACAATTTCATTTGTCAAGGTGTCGAGAGGACCTTTCACCTGCAGACAAAACGGTAAAATAAATTCAGAATATTACCTATATTGTAACAATAATTAGATTAGGTTAGGTAACAATAATAGGGGTGCTTTTTTATTTGTGAATTATTTAGTATGAAAATGTTCTTAATTAGAATGAGTTATGTTAAATTGCTTTAAACCACTTAGGTGCATTTTTGAGGGTCAAGAGGCTACAAAAATCCTCTCTCCTATGTGTTGTAAAGTAGATTATATAGCAGAAAGGTCCAATTAAATTCTTTGACCCCTGCAGAATTGAACCTGAGTATTCTTGCTCACCAAGCAAGAGTAGTAACCACTTTATCAACCAGATCCTTCATAAAGTGAAATAATATACCAATATTTTTTTTAATAAATATAATCTGATTTATTAAATAAGAATTAATGATAGTTGAATATTAATAGATTAATAAGTAGAATAACTGGTTTAAGTGGCTGAGAGAGGGTGTTACACGATTAAAGAACCCTGTGTATTGACTTTTAGCAGTATAAAATTCAGAGCAATGTGGGTGAGAGATCACCTGTTCAGGAAAAATCTGCGTACAAAGTAGCAAAAATTCCCATGGGATGGGAAATGTGAAAACTGTAGCATTGTACAAACCAGAGATGGGGACAGATAGTTTTTTTTTTTTTAATAAGGCAAATAGTAGCACAATGCAGCAAAACTTCAGGAGTTTTTTAGCATAATTTGTCTATAAGAGGATTAAACAAAACACTACTACCTTATTGTATGCAATAATGAAATAGTATAATAGAAAAAATAATAAATATACTTTTGTAAATATTTACAGAATTGTGAAGAAATAGGGCAACGACTTTACAATTTGTTGGATCAACAATTTATCAACTATCAAAAGGATGACAAAGAAGCTCAGTTGCCAAGGATATTGGGAGTCTATGTAACCTTGGGAAGAAATGCTGAAGCTGAAGTTCTGTATCGCAAGTCTGTAGTCTCACCTGCCATGAATAACTTGATCAGTGAAGATGCTCTTGCTAGCAACCCACGTGGCCTTACAGGATTATATGATTCTGTGATCAATTTTATAGATGAAGATATGAAAGTTTTATTACAACTTACACGCCATACAGATCAGTAAGTTTGTATACAATTTTTTTTTTTAGTCAGAGTAATAAAATATTTCATTGTATGCATATATTTAGATTAAATTCTACAAATTATTTTGATCAATTTGGGAGTCATTTGCTGAAGTATATCAATAAGTAACAATTTTAAGAAGTAGCACTTTTCACATTTTATCTCTATATTTGATACATAGAATGAAGTTTTAATTTGAACTGATCTCAGTCAAGACTAAGGTTAGAGTAGAATTATTCTTCTCAGAGAACTGAAACAATTGCATTAAAATATAGTTTAAAGAATTTTATCTTAACACTATGATTGGAAACTTTTCTCCAAGAATTTAATTTTCTTAGACTACCGTACTTGAGGAAGTGTACAGAATAATATTAACATATTCTGAAATTTTGAATTGTTTTTGTGCTTCTATTTATGTTTTTTTAAATTTGTTTAGGCCACTAGTTGTTAAAGGATTTGATTTCTTGATACAAAGCTACTGGCCCGAAGTTGAACAAAGGCTGGAGTTACATTTGCCTTCAATTTATGCACCTGGAAACCCGGACCTTTTCTTTCAGGTAGAATTGTGATTTTTTGCAATTTTTATTTTATTTTTTCTTAAACCTTGTGCAAAGCAAGTTCAGTGAGTAAGTACTGTTTATATACAAAATAAGATAATTCATTTTTATTTTTATTATAAATACCATACTTTAAACTACTTTTCTATAAGACAAAGACATTTATCACAACTGAGGACCAATTTCTCTAATTCCTCATAATAGAATGAAGCTTCTTGTGAAGGTATACTTCACTGGTCTCTGGAACATCATCATTGTTGTTGAACTGGTTTTTGTGGTTAGAAATAGCTTCAGTTACAAAAACATACAAATAATTGAATACTAAATTTGGGCCTATATAAGAGATAATCCCATTGTTCTCATACAAATGACTAATCATTCGGACATGCTCTTTTTTATTTCCGGAATGTTGAATATTCTCCTATGTGATGACTGAACCTTATTAGTTTCAAGGATACCTTTTCCAAAGGCAAATCCATGCTCAAAATGGAATGTACACAACGGTCATGCAAGAATAAAATCAACACTTTGTCAATGATTTCATCATTTTGGGTTTTTGAGTCTATCAAAATAACACTAGTTTTTCACTGATGTATGGCTTATCTTTCGATGGTTGTAACACTTTTAAGCTCGTTACCACCAAAAGTCTTCTGAATCTTTCAAAATGTTTCCACTTGGGTATCACCAAGCTTGTTGCAATACTACTGCTCAATTTCTTCCATCATTTTGAAGAAAATAATTCAACAGGCTCTAAATACATTCTCATTTCTTATTCAACACTCTCTATGGAAGGGGGAAATACTCACTCATACATGTGAAGGTAACCTTTCATCTGTTGTCCTTCATTTGTTTCTATATAGGAAACGTCACGTTGAAAATTTTAACAAATGTCATACTTTGTCTACTTTTTAAAGACAATAATTTTTTAATTGTTAGGTAAAAACATAAAGACAGTATAATAAAACTATGCTAATATTAATACAATGGTATAGTTATACCATCTCATAAGTCTGGCTTGCTCATCATTTATAGTGAAACATATTATTGCAGTGTTACAGTGAAACGTTACAATTCCTAACCAAACTAGAGAGTAGATGTGACAATCCGGCAGCAATCAAACGTTTACATCAACATGCACAATACCAAAGCTTCCGTCAAAGATGGAATCTTCCTGTTTACTTTCAAATAAGGTACAGTAATATCTTAATTATGATCATGTAAGAATGTTTTAAATTTAAACACACAGTACAAGAGTTTTGAGACTTTGAATAAATTAAATTGCCTTTTTTAGTTTGATATATTAGAAAAATAAAACAAAATACATATGTTCAATATATACAAGATGAGTCATAATGGCTGTGGCCCAGCCAAGGAGCCCACCAAACCAAAATCATAATAATTATAAATTAGGATGTAAAGGAATTCTAAATAATAAAATATGAATTGGCACTTGCGATTTTGATGAGCAGTGCAATATGACGTAGAGAAGGGGAGGGGAGAGACGAGGAGTGGAGGGCTTGAGCTAGCGAGCCGACTAGAGTCTTTTCCGAGAGCCGCTAGAAGAAAGACCGCTACGGGACGAGGTCAGTCCATTTTCGGCCACGTGCTAGCTAAATTAAACAGTATGCTTTTCGGCCACTATTATGGCTTTATCTTGCCGTTATGTCTTTTTTATAAATCATAATTAATTCTGTAACTTTTTTAATTCGGCAGTAAATAAAATATAACATTTAATTTCACTTGCGTTGCGTGCGTTCATTAGCGTCCTAACCCGACTCATTGGCCCATCCTGACAAGATTCGGCTAAAGTGTACGCGGTCTCCAGCCAGCCGGAGCTTCCAACTGGTCAAAAGAAGTGGAGACGGTCACATGGCCATGTAATATTTTAAGACTGGGTTCAAAGAATCAAAATTCAAGAAAAAAAGTCTATAAAATAATGTATATCTGAAAACACTTTGTTTTCAGTCTGTTTGTTTTCAGACCTTTGGAATTGTTCTAATAGTCAAAAGTGGCCTAAAATAACATATTATTTAATTCTGAGATTTTTCTCCGAACATACAAAGTGTTTTGTGACTGTTTAAAAGGGTGGGCTATTAGACAAAGTTAGATTAGGAAAATCTTAGTATAATGTATATAAATAGGGAAGTACAAGTAAATTTGAATTATAAGTAAAAGAACATTAAATCAAAATAATCCTAACACAATTTAAAACATTAAATTTCACTAAAAGACTCACAATCACAATTCACTACAGTATTAGTTATAAAATATCACTGAAAACAGGAAAAAAAAGAAAGAAGGGGGAAAAAAGTTAGCCTAGAATAAAGTAAACATATCTGATAAATATTAAAAATCGTAACAATATGTATTTGGGAATAATTGAAAGATTGGAATATACTGTGTTCTGATTGAATTAGAAAAGTTGAAATACATAATGGGTACAAATAAGACGTAACAAAGTATGTAGAGGCATGAACAAATTTAAGTGGATATATTAAATTTAAGAGTGACTAAGTTTCATTGAGATTTAAAGCAGAAAGTAGAAGAAATGTAGAATAAAATGTCTTAAAAGCAAAGTAACAATTTTAATTTATATAACCAAAGTCCAGTAAGCGTAAATTTTAAGTAATAGAGAACTCAATAAAAGATAGTTTTGGTGATTATTATAAACTTTTGAACAATAATTAATTGAAATTTAAATATAAAATTTGGCTATGAACTTTTAATAAGAACTTAAATTATTCATCATATCTATAGTTAGAAGAAATTAATGAATTAATTAACATTAGCCAGTGTACCAGTAAACCAGAGATAAAAGAGTCATAAAAATATATTTGTAAAGAAAGATAAAGAAATTTTAATTTCAGATAATAAAAAGTAATATGGTAAATGTGAGTGTTTTTGACTATCACATTTGAATCAAAACTGTAAGTTTGATTTATCATTTTCAGTTTTGGAGAGTGAGCATTATTCAGAGTGAAATTAAATTATTATATTCAAATTCAGAACTTTATAATTTTGGCACTTCAACGTGTGGCAATTAAGAATACTATAAAACATATTTAATTTCTTTTTAAAATTATGGTTGCTTTATTCAAATTCTGTGATGTCGGTAATTATGTATTGAAGCTCCCCCCCCCCCCGTTTTTAGTCACTAAAATCATGCAAATTTAAAGTATTTACCTTGTTTGTCATTAAACTGATATTTTTTAACAACGCAAAACAATTTTCAAGTCTAAAAATCTAATAATATTGAAGAAACTGAAAGAAAATCAAAATTATGTCATTAGGAACAGATGTATGAAGCCATGAATTACAAGATCTGCAGTACAACATACGACTGCCACCATAATATTAGAAAGTTGGTAGATTTCACAATGTTTTGGGCAGGTAACAATATATATACACACTAATGTAACATAGACTGGTAATGCAGTCACTAACTTGACTCACGTTGTCATTACATGAACATTATATTACATGAGCACTGAAACCTTCTCTAACCTGATTAACGTGTTCGTAAAGAGGTATACATTCGTTATAACCCAAATAAGCCTTAATTCCTTGTGTCTAAAAGTGTCAGTTTCTTCAGTATTATTGGATTTTAAGACTTGAACATTGTTTCCCACTTCTAAAAAATATCAGATTAATGACAAACAAGGTAAATTGTTTAAGTTTGAATGATTTTTAGCGACTAAAATCTGGAGGAAGCTTCAATACATAATTACCTCAATGTCTAAGTCACCCTATAATGATAATGATTAACTGGTAATATGAACTTTTGAGTGTTGCAGTCAATTACCAAGAAATATATCTTATATTAATAACTTAGTAATTCCTTGATCTATAATAAAAATAATGATATTATTTTTATCAATAAAAAGACAATAAATTTCGTCTCTTGTTAGGAGCATATTTAAAATTTCTCAAAAATTTCAACAACAAAAAATCATTAAAACAAATTTGTAAAATATATATTATTTAGATGACTGTTTGCATATACTGTAAAATTTAGATTATTATTTATTTATTGCATAAAATAATTTTTTTTAAAAAAAGACTATTTGATTTACTGCTGAAATATCTATAGATACTATAGGATGCATAACGCGTCCAAATGATTTAACAGGATTTCATCGTTAACAAAATAGTAATAGTTATACTCTTTTTGTATCGGTATTTTCCATTTTCTATGGTTTTGTAAGTATAAACAACAAACAACAAATTTTGAAAGTGCAATTTTATGACAAAATTTAAAATTGGATGATTAAAAAAAACAGAAGAGTGATGTCAGGGACTTAGTATGTGACCAACTAACTGTCGAAACTGGTAGTCCACTAGGACTTTTAAGCATTGTTGGTGTAAGGCAAGAATAACCTAACAATTGATTAAATTCACAATCCTGGAGATTAACAACACTATGTTGAAATAAAAGTTTGCAATGTTATTTAATTGAATTGTGATGGATAACTGTGAACTGTTTTAACCAATTGACCTATAGGTTTTGTAAGCACTACAGGGTCAGATTTTACACCCCTTTAGATATTTTATTGTAAGTTAGGCATATCAACGAGAATGGTATTATATTTTAGGAAATTGTGTTTAAAAATGAGCCTAGAGTTCGTGCCTAAGTGCAGAAAGTTCCGGGTTCAATCTCCGTAGGGGCTCAAAAAGTAATCTTAATATACTAATTTCTTTCTATTTGTATCTCTTGTATCTTGAATTAGATCTTATTATTTATATTGGAATTGAATATCGCTAGTATTTTTTTTTTCTTTTGGGCTACTTTATGAATATTCTATGTAAAATTATTTTATATAACAATGGAAATTTACAATAGGTTAGGCCTACCCACCACCATCATGAGACAAGTCATTTTGGTGGACAACTACTTAACATTAAAACTGACACCTTGTTACATAATTATTTATTTTATTCAGGATTACCAACCCATAAAATAAAATAAATTTGCAATACCACATCTGAAATATACAACAGTTTGATTGTTGACTATATTTTAAAACACTTTTAAAAATTCAACCATTGTAAAAATATTGATGAAATACTTCTGTCAAAGTAGACAAATGGGTTAAATATTCTTTTAAATTTTACAGACAACTCTTTTATTTCACAGATTCCAGGAAATAGCGGGAGGGCTAGAGAAAGTACTTGTAGGTCATGATTTTGTTGAAGAGAATACAGAAGTGTGGAGGTTATTAGCAACTAAAACTGCTTGGCAATGCATTCAGAGATGTTGGACTGATAGAGTTTTTATTTCACAACTAACACATAGGTATTTTGCTTCACCAGATAAGTATAACTTATTTATAACAATAACAACAATTGTATTCATTTTCCTCTAAAGGATGCCCCATGTCAAATTTGTTATTTCTCTTAGGTTTACAAGAATGTATGTATTTTAAGAGTGAAAGCTGTTTTGGTGTTAATTTGTCACTGTTTGTAAAAATGATGGTATTCATTTTTTCATAAATCGTTTAAGTAATAACTATTTGTTTCCAGTTATGAATTTTAACAGTTTTAATAAGCGATTGGTACAATAATTCCTTAGCGAATTAAATATAACCTTGTCGCACATTAACAATAAGATAAAGAGCTTAGTTTTGCGATGTAAGTAATCAATCACAACACAAGGTGAATTCCTACAAATAAAGCCAGCATTATCTAAGTTAACCTGAAAATAATTTTAAACAGCTGTTTTAAATTCTGAAACAAAACAATAAAATAACATGTGATGTAAACAATCAATCACAATACAACATGAATCCCCACAAAATTAAAGATATTAGTATATAAGTTAACCTGAAAATAATCTAAAACAGCTATTATAAATTTTAAAACAGAACAACTAAATAAAATGTATTTGAGAATTTATAACAGCTCTGAAATTATTTTTGTTGTGAAACATGTTATTTACCCATAACAGGCATGTTATTTAAAATGATAAATTTATTACAAAATAAGTGTTTCCAAGGGAAAGAATCATTTTTTGCAAATCAGCAGGTCACGCTGTTAAATTTGACATCTCAATCAATAAAATCAACTTGCAACATTCCATAATTATACAAAATTATAAAATAGAATAATATTTTACAATTATAACGAAACGTAATATCGCGGATATAGCAGACCGGGAAGACGAGAAGGTCTTGCCTACCATACGTAAGGCGCCTATCTATAACAACGCAGATAACCTAAGGTGTTATCTCCTCATAATTCTCATAAAACATGTTTATTTCTTCAGTTTAATTTGATTGAACCACTTGTATTGACACTTTTTACATAGTTTTATTTGGATATTTCTTTTTCTATTTTTATGTGCTAATAGCATCAAGGTTTTAGAGAACTTCCTCCACTCACTTCTGTCAGTTGTCGGTTGTCTATTTTCTCTCTCAGTTTTACCTCCCCTTCCTCTCTAGTGTTCATCCACATTATGCGCGATCATCCTCTACTTTTTTGCCCCACCGGTCTTGGTTGTAACAAATTTTTCTGAATTCTCTCTCTCGTAATTCTGTTAACATGTCCATACCATTTGAACTGAGATATTTCCAATCTTTCAATCAGTCCAATGTTCTGTCTTTCTCTACCCCTTTGAGGATTCCCTTCTATTCTTCGTAACTATTTTTAATCCTTGTTGTCATTGGTAGCACCATTCGGATATTTAACTTGTACAAATCTGTAAAACTGTTCTGATTTTATTCAACACATTTATAAGTTATTTAATTATCATCACTTAACTTTATAATTTTTTCATTATTATTATTAATTTATAAAGAAGAGTGTTAAAATTTTACATTATCCGAATGATTGTGTTCAGTTTTCTTAGTTGTATCATATATGGAATTTATTACTAAAAAACCTATATCTTCAGTAATTTATTTTTCACTTGAGAAGTGTTTTCATTCTTCCCCTCATTGTTTAAACATAAAAAGAAAAAAAAAACATAAATTAAAGACTTCTAGTTCTTGAATGTCCCAATAGCATCATTATCGGAAGAGAACAAGAGTTAGTCATGAAAAACCAGATAAAAAAGATGAAATAGTAGGATCCAATACAAGACTATATGAAGAAAAGTGTAGACCCAGCTAAGATTCCCATACTCAATACAAAGAGCCTCTAAGGAACCACGGTTTTCAACTATATATTTTATAACACTTTACAATTTCTTGAAACCTAGCTATATCTGTTTTGAGAAATATAACTATATTAAAATCACAATTTATGTTTTTTGCCATATCGAATCGAAATAGATCCCCCCCTCCAAAACATAACCAATATCAAGATTATGTTATCAGTGAACAGACCAGTACAGCGCAAGACAGTGGGCATACCGGATATGCGATCGTTTTAATGTGTGACGTAATGTATGTATTTATTTTAGATGCATGTGAAACTATGTGTTTAAGTGTTAAGTGTTCATGACAATGGAGTGACTTCTCCTGATAACTTGTTAATGGCAGTATAGCCGAAATGGCCGTCATTTAAATAACGCTACTCTTGACTATTGGTGACGGTAAGTTTCCTATTATATTATATTTAAATCATTGTTTTTAAACTGTAAAATTTAACAGTTTCTGTGTATATCTAAATCAGTCTAATTGTTTGTTGTAGGTTTTGGAAATTAAGTCTACAGATATTAGCTAGATATTATACTTGGAGTGGGGAAATATTAAATAGAGTAAGTATTTTAATAAGTGTCACTTATTTAATTTATAAGTATATATAATATAAATAAGTATTACGTTTATCTTTCTAATTTAACATGTTAACTATGTCACACTTGGGGTGTTATGGTGATATATAATTACCATAAAATTTGATTTACATTGTACTCTAAAGACTGTGTCACACATGGCGATTTTACTCTCTGCTAGTTGACTAGCGGCTACTACTCGATACATGTGACATACAAAGCAGCACTCACCGGCAAGTAATTTAATCGTGAGAGAAGTTGGATATGTTTAACTTTTTGAGTGAGTAGTTGCAGACAGCCGACCTTGAAAATCATGTGACTTACTAGCTACAAGTGAATAGCTAGGGTAGTCACCCCATGTGACAGGTTAATACGATTTGAGTAGTACGAACTCTTCACCTTGTGGTCGCCATCTTGATTTTTATTGATATTTAATGTTGTTAGTTTTTCCTGGTAATGCTATGTTTTGTTTCCTAAATCGTACTTTTTAGTACGGTTGTGTTAGATGCTATATTGGTAAACAATGGCCGACAATTTGAAATGGTTTATAATATCAGATAATTTCTTTTCTAAATATTAAATAAATATCAGGATTAAATAAATAGGAAATCTGAGTGTCTCTGGGACATTAAAGTCACCAAATTACTTTAAACGTGATGCTAAAAAGGTGGCATTCACCAAACTGTTAAATGATTTGCAACCTTCTTCCAATCCACTCCCATGCCCACTTCCATTTCTTCTTCTTTTGTATATTAAACAGTAGTTCTTTACAAAGTTCCGGAACACCCAACAGTAACAGGCGTCTTAAAGTCTCGTGTCCAATGCCCACAGACGACATTTTGAACAACTCAGTCCAATACTCCACCTTTGAAAGAACTATCTATAGTTAGTAGCTACTAATAGTCACCATATGTGACTGTGAACGTTTATACAGGGGAAGTGTAGTCACGACTAATAGCGGTAAGTGAAGTCCCAATGTATGGCACAGGCTTAAGGTATGTACACTAAAAAAACACATATATGGCAAGAAACATCACATATACTGTTATTATGGTTTTGATACACCCAAGTGCAAATTTTAAATATTTATATACTTTTGAGTTATTTTGTAAAAAAAAAAATCAAATGATGTTTTGCCTTTTATTAATTTGTTTATGTTAGAGCATATATGTTTTAAGACAATAAATTCAATGTGCTTATTTTAATGTACAATGTACTTTTGATTAATAATAATTATTTTTCGTGAATTACTTATTATAATTACCTATAGACATTTTCACTTATTTTTATAATTATAGAACAAACATAAGAATGGACGAGCGAAATACAAAATGTACTGTCTTAGCTTAAAAAAAAAAACTAAAACGCTAATTAGCGACCGCAGTCAACATGTTAATGTGAGATGATGTACTGGAACACATGTAAACTATTCTGACATTTAGTTTAAGTACATAAGTTCTACATCATTTAAAATATTTTAAACTAAAGAACACTTATGGAAAGTTTGCAGTCAATAAATAAGAAATTTTTTTTAGTATCATATGATTTTTTATAATAGCCAAAGACAAAAAAATTGTAGACATAACCAAACTGTATCGTGTTATACATTTTTCTGTTCATAAAAGTCTGGATAACAATACAAGTACAATAAGCAAATAATAATAAACTTTGTTTTGCTGAAAATCAGAAAAAAAATCTGTCCCAAATTTGTTTAAAACGTTGGCTTGGTTAGTATGTAAAAATCTGTACTGTAGGGGAAATTCAGAATTCCAAAGTGAATGGGTAATTACAGAGATGTTTTTTTTTTTTTTTTTTAAACAAGACAGTGAAATTAAATTACAAATAATAATTTTCTGTTGCAGAAAAGTGAAAATGGAAAATTAACAATTCGCTTCTGGGTGTGCCTGTACTCAGATTTAACCTTACTTGTGAATAAATTGGGCGAATTATTTATTTTGGTGTCAAGTCATCTTGGACCTAGAGTTTCAGCAAATACTAGAGAACTTCTAAAAAGTTTGTATTCTATTTTATTTCCATAATTTATACAATTGATTATAAATCAGATTGCAATACCTTTTCCTAACACAATTTCCTATTTGTTTGTCCTTCCTTTATATGTTTCCAGTTTCCTGAATATCTAAAATTTAAAAAAAGATAGAACAAATAAACAAAATTGTTTAAAACAATTAGGCTACCCAAATTTTATTCAATATATGTAACTTTGTACCAATCATGTAAACTCTCGCATTGTGTTATGCCTAGACAAATAACCAAAACAAATAAAAATACCTGAAATAAATCACAATGACAATTAAACACAATCTAATAAGATTATACAATGCTTCTTTAACAATTAGAAAAGAAACAAAGAGTGTACCAAAATTGTATTAGTCTGATTTATTGATAATGAATTTAATTTTACTGTAATTTCTTTTATTTAATTTCTTTTAGTAATTATGTGCCCAATTCATTTTACTACCCTGGCTAGGTTGTTTTATTTAAAGATTGATTTTTAAAAAATCTCTCTCGTTCGTGTGGTTCTTTGGTGACTATAATTTAAACGTTTGTTACTGAATCAAAATGTTGTTGGTGGTTAATTATTTATACAAATTTTCACAGTCTACTTATCGAATTTGAAGTCCTTTCACAATCCAAAGCGTGGTTGTTCCAGCGGATAAGCTCGATGTTGATTTGGTGTCCAATAATCTCCTTTATTCTCGCAAAGCAGTAATCTGGTCTGGTAATCACTTGGCGTAGCTCACGTTTCCCTCTTCTTATTCTCGACGCTGATATTTCATCTATTAACTTTTTGCTGACTATATTCACTTTACGACATATTCTTTAACTTTAACTAATTCACTGTTCGACGTATTTCTTTTACTTTTTATTAAACTGTTTGGCTTATTTCTTTTACTTTCACTAACTCACTTCTCGACGTAATATCTTTTAATTTAAACAGTTCAATTTCGACGTAACTTTCTTTAATTTAATATTCTTTGCAATTACATTCAAATGTAATTTCCCAGAAGATGTTACAATTGAATTTAAAAGTTTTAACAAAATTTTATGAAGAACAATTATCTAGTAGAACAACCTTGTACCAAAAACTTCACAAAACAACCCTGTACAAAATATCTAGAAGAACTTGTTTCTTTCTCTCGGACCTATATTTATAATTTCCTTGTTTTCAACAGTCACCCCAGGCTTTATTTTTTCATTGGTGGGATTCAAAGTTTACTGGAATTTAGAAAGTGTTCCTTCCCTATTGGTTAATTTAAACTTTGTTCGTTGGCTTCTCTTTACTTTAACATTCTCCACTTTGTACACAATGGTTCCAAATAGCGAGGAATATGGTTGGTTTGTTTCGTGTCTTTTTAGGGTTACTTAATTTTTCATGGAATAGACTTCTGAGGCCCTACGTTAGACATTGAGCAGCTTCTCTTTAAAAGTATGTTTGTGAGCATTACAAGTACTCCCTGAAAAGCAATGGAGGAGCATATTGAAAACACAGTGGAAGAAATAGAAAGCTTCTTGAATAAAAACAAAAACATACCAATAAGACTCAACCCTGAACATGAATGCCCTGCTTAGTCATAAAAGATTCATTCGGATTGCAGTGACAGGAGGTTGAGTAACAGTACCCTCAGACCTCTTTATAACTAACGACTACATTGCTGCACACTTCAATTGCATTAACATTTACAAATCTCACCACTCCACAATCTGCGAAGAACATAATACTCTAATGAATAAAGAACACCTTGTGTTCCATACACCAAATGGATGACCATTAGAAAACATCAATATATCAAATAACCTATTATTTCTTAGAAAATGGAGTAGCTTCCATGTATTGCTAGTATGACGATTTTTTTATGTATAATAAAAATATTTCTAATATTTAAAATATTTAATAGTTCAATATTATTACTGAATAAAAGAGAATGAATCATGCATTAAATGAATATGAACAAATTAATGCTATAAATTTTGTTTTTACATTATCATTCATGCAGTTCACTAAATAAAACAATAATATTTTATTAATGTTGTTTAATAAGACATTTCCCATCATTTATATATATATATATATATAAATTAACATCCAACATTTTGAGAGCATTAACCAACTTTCATTATCAAGTGTAAAACTAGAGCATAAAAGAGAAAAAAACCAACATAGCGATCACATCATGATTCCCATTTGTGGATAAAATGACAAAATTTCATCCTTGTTTAAAGTAGAAGAATTTTTATCTCCGATTATTAATTCAGTTTTATTAACGGAAGCCATAATGAGCTAATTTATAAAGTGGTTTTGCTGATAGAATTGTCCAATAACTTTAAGAGGCTTCAATTAGTTTTCATTTATATAAGTTTTTCTTTGTGTATTATTTTTGCCACTTCTCAAATAATTTGTGATATGTTCAGCTATTTTGGATTTATCCGTTAGGCCTAATTGCTATGTTGGTGTTTTTCTCTTTTATGCTCTAGTTTTATTGTGTATTATTAGTTTTTATATACAAAATTGATGGCAATGTCCGATTGAACCATATTAATAATACGAACAATCCGTCAGTATCAAATAACTTTAAAACCAGAATAATATTTTGTTAATAAAAGTGTTTTAATTTTGTATAGAAAGTTTAGACGAATCAAAGGATCAGTTAACTTCTCAACTAAGTTTGGTGAGTAATAAGATTGTACGTAACGTATGTATGGAAAGTACAGCTTCCTTAAGACAAGTAAGTGAAGTGCCTCGACTATTCAGGAGAACTAATCGTGATAATCCTACCAAAGCTCTACCTTACGTCACAGCGATGTTATCAACACCTATTGAATTTCATTCCAAACACAAATCACATCCACATGTTTTGCAATGGCTGCAGAATATATTCTCTGACATTACTAAACAGTAAGTATACATACTTTGTCCGATCATTCATGTCTTCTTATCTTTATTCATAATAAGTTAAATATTCTTAGTGATCTTTTATATTTCTTCTTATTAATTTCATCCTACTGAACTACAGTAGAGCCCCGATTATCTGCAGAATTAGGTGGCAAGGGCACTGCGGATAGCGAAAATCGCGGATAACCCGAAAAAAGACTAAAAATGAGGTGAAAACATGAAAAAAATATTTCTGCATAAAAACTATGTTTTATTGTACAGAAACATGATATGTAAAACTTTTAAAATATGTACAGTACAGCAGAAACATTTGCTCTACATCTAAATCACTAAAATAAAGAACAGTAAACAAAAAACAATATATGTACTGTACTGTTCACAAAAAGTGTTCAGTTACGCCTTTTTAGAAAAATCAGTCACTCGTTTTTGCTTCTTGCTTTGAAAACACCTTTACTTTATTCTAGATTTTACTTTCCTTAACATAAGTTTTTCTGCCAGTTGTGCATCGTCGTCTTGTTCCTCTAAATATTGAAGCAATCCGTGTACGTGCTGCAAAGCAGTTTCGTGTGTCATCCTCACAGGCACCTCAAAATGTATATATAAAAAATCCAACAAAAATTATTTTATTAAAATTGATTTCTAATTGGTAAAATGCTTTTTGTCTAGAGTACTTATTTGTTTGTAATGTTTTCTATTAATTTTGTACACTTTTAGGTACTTCACAGCAGTCTGTGATGTTCTAACTTCAGTACAAAAGACAGAAGAGAGTCTTCGGAGGTTAAAGAAGAGCAGAGATAGATCTTCAGCTTCGGGGAATGTAAATAATGAGCGAGGAGGTGATGATGACAAAATACGGTTACAACTTTACTTGGATGCTAATAGTTATTGTAAAGGGGTGAGTTTTTTAATCTTTTTCACCTATGATCTTGATTTTGATAAAACATCTACACTAATTTAGTTTCAGTCTGACCATTGTTAGGTATCTAAAAGGAAAGAAGATTTCAGAAGGCTGTGGATTGACTGGTGGAAAAAATCCCCACTGGAAAAATGTTTTTTCTAACTTTTGAAGAAACTAAATGAACTGATAATTTATAAACCATTGCATACAAGAATACAAACTTAGTGTACTACTAGATAATGCTACTTTCCAAGGCAAGCCTGTGTCTCCTTATCCATTAAAATCTAAATAAAATAAAGATGTATTGTTTTCTAAAAAAAAAAAAAAGAAAGAAAGAAAGTTATGAATTGTTTATTCCTGTGACAATTGGTTTACAGTTTTATTTCTCAAAAACTGCTGCAACAATATCAATCAATTTTTGCCACCCCTAACCATTTAATAAAAATTATAATTAAAAATAAATTCCTCCATGCTATTTATGATATCATGACATGAACATCAATAAGTTTATTTCATTTTTTTTAAAATTTATTATTACTTATGGGATTATATATGTTATACTTAATTGTAACTGTGTTTTGTGTGTTAGTTTTAATTTATTAAGTTAAAATAAAGTCTAGGATTAGGTTATGATGACACTGTAGATTTTAAGATGTTCTGACAAGAAAGATTTCATTTTATTGTTGCCATATCAGTATTTACAAATAGATCAAATCATATTTTGTTTACAAATGTTTCAGATTGAAGACGTTGGTGTAAAGCGAGAAAATGTAGAACAGTTGAGTGACTTATTAAACTTGGTTGAGACATCACATTCAAAAAATGGACATAAGTAGTATTTGTAGTAATCTTTTATTTATTTAGAATTGTTAACCTTGTATTATTGCAGTAGAAATTTATAAGAATCTTTAGGAAAATAATTTGACTTTCCAATTGTGTAGTAAGGAAGGTATTGTAAAACAAACATTTAAAAGTTGATTTTTGTATGGTTTTCAAACATTTATCTCCTAGACTATATTTGAAATGAAGTCTGTACTATTTAGGTTATACATATTCCCATGAACAAGTAATCCAAAATTAAGTCAAAGTTTATAAAGTGTATATTCCGTGTTATTAGATTCTTCATTAAAATTGCTAAGGTTTGGGGGTGAACGTATGAAAATGATTATCTCCTGAAAGAGTTCATTCAAGTGACTAAAAATCAAAAAATGACTATATTCTGATAAATTTAGTTTTTCTTTTATGATAGTACAAACTGAAGTGCATTCAGAAAGTCTCTATGCAGTGTAGGTTTCATTGAATAAAACAGTAATTAGTCTGTTACGTATAGACTCAATGTTACGGAGGTACTTACAACACATTAAATCGACTATTTTATACTGTGTTTCACATTTAATTGTCAGTAAGTATTTGTGAGCCTGCTCTATTACTTGCTTAAAAACATCATCCAAAATCAAAACAACATATAACAATACATGTATATTGAAAAAAGAAAAACGTAAACAATATAAGAACCTAACCTTCCCTTTTTTTTTAAATGTTTGCAGAAGCACAAACCCTACTTTTTCATTAAGACTAATAGTGTTGAAACTCTTATTTGATTTATAAAGTCAGTAAATTTTGTACACTATCAAATAAAACAGATACTGAGTTGTTGTGGAATAGGAGACGGAATAAACAGACGAAAAAAGTTTTTACAAATCAACAATGGTAAAGAGCTCATTACATTACTGCAGGAGAAATTTTAACTAACTGCGGAATGCACTGTAAAACTAAAATACTAAATAAATTTAGAAATACGATGGCTATACAGAAAGTAGATTACGTTTTGGAATTAAAAATAAACAAAGTATGGGGAAAAAATTTATTATATACAGATGAAAGCCACACTTAAATATTACTTTCCTACATAGTCACCATTCAAATTAAGGCACTTATCGTAGCGATGGACGAGCTTGGAAATTCCTTCATCATAGAAATCGGCCGCCTGCGCTTTCAACCACTTGGTTACCTCTTCTTGCAGCTGTGCGTCGTCATCAAAATGCTGCATAGCCAGCCACTTCTTCATTGCAGGGAATAAGTGGAAATCGCTTGGTGCCAGGTCGGGACTGTACGATAGATGAGGAAACAACTCCCACTTAAAAGATTCAAGAACTTCGCGAGTGACATGGAGCCGGGCGTTTTCGTGAATCAGCAAGATCTTTGAGCTCAACTTTCCCCTACGCTTGTTTTGTATTGCTCTTCTGAGGTTTGCAGAGTTTGGCAATACCTTTGAGAGTTTATTGTAGTGCCTCTTTCCAGGAAGTCCACAAAAATCACACCTTTCCTGTCCCATAAAACAGTCGCCATCACTTTCTTTGCTGACATCGATTGCATACATTTTTTGTATTTGGGGGGAATTTGTGTGCCCCCACTGCATTGACTGCAATTTCGTCTCGCAGTTTCGGTTTACAGTTTTTTGCAGTCAGAAACCTTATTACTGCACGCACCTCACAGTTCACTGCATTTTAAATTAAGGCAGAGATTTCAAACTGTCACAGTAACTCGACAGAGTACAGCATGAACCTCTCACTAACACGACTAGATGCCGACTGAGTGGTGTTACGCCCTGACAACAAGATGGCCGAAGTAGCCCCGCCCCTTGCGGGCACAGACGAAAACGTAATCTACTTTCTGGATAATCCTCGTACCTTGATCATGAATGAAGGATTAAGTATAGATAGGTCAAAATTTGTTGTTGTAGCTTATGACTAATCTGGGCTCCCAATCAGCTTTCTAGTATTCCAATAGAGTTGTATGATATTTGTTACTGGTCTTCATTTAACTTTCTGCAGTGGAAGAAATGTTCTTTGCCCATTCTTAAGTTATGATTATGTCAGAATGTAGATTCTTCAGAGGAATAAATCTATTCAAGTAGACATCAAAGAATTATTCAGGTGGATGGAAAAGCCATCATGTCCAGTCAGGGACCGAAGAAAAAATGAAATTGTTCATAAAAGAATAATGTCTCTAAAAATTCACCGAATCTCTTCTTATTTTTATTGCATTTACTTTCTGTCTCTCCGAAATGCAGCCATCACTTGATCGACTCAACTTGACTACCCAATACTGCATTTCCAGGCAAATACTGTCTGCTTTCTGTCTCTAAAATACAGTATGATCTAATTAGATTGCATTCCCTATTGCCCAAATCATAAAATTGAAGCTTATTAAAGAGTATTTCATGTGAAATACAATCAAATGCCTTAGATAAATCAATAAGACTTGTGTATGTAGCAAATTTATTTTCAAAATCATTCATAACCTTGCTTACAATTGTTTCCACTGCCATCATGGTGGAATGACCCAAGCTAAAACCATACTGATGATCTAGGATAAAATAAAGCAAAAGCTTAAAGTTTCAAATATTTTAATAATATAAATGAGCCAAAACAAAAATGAAAAAGCACTTATAATTTCACAAAAAAACAATTTATTGCTACAGCTGTTTCGCCGTTAGGCATCGTCAGACAACTAAGAACTAAAAACTAAAATAGAGTTCAACTTAACACTAACATCTAGGAATGAAGGTGGGGATGAAAGCAGAGGTTGGGCAATGACCTGGTTTTACCTGAAAGGGACATGGAATAGAGAAAGTATTTAAACAATAGGTTTTAACAAAGGGGATGGGTTATTGTTTTATAAGTGCTTTTTCATTTTTGTTTTGCCTTATTATGGAATTTCACCGAGTACCGACTGTAGTCACACTCAATATATATAAATGAGCTACAATTGTTTCGCCTTGCGGCATTGCCCGATGATGCCGCAAGGCGAAATAATTGTAGCTCATTTATATTATTAAAATATTTGAAACTTTAAGCTTTTGCTTTATTTTATCCTTGAATATGGAGTTTCAACAAGAAATATCTGCTATTACATTAAAGTTCATACTGATGATTATAAAGCAACCCACTACAAGCAAAGTAGTCACAAAGCTGACCTGTTATACAAGATTCACTTACCCTGCTTAAAATAGTTACAATTTCTATGGGTCAGTAGCTATCAGCTAGATTCCTGTCACCCTTTTAAAACACAGGTATTATTTGCATACACTCAGAAAAGACTCCATAATATGTCATTGACAAATTAATCAAATATGTTAGAGGAAAAATTATAACCTACATTACTTTTTGTATTGCACACATCCTTACTGCGAGAGGAACTAATTTGAGCAACCATAGATTTTACGGTTTTTGTCTCCATTTTCTTCTATTTGAAACTATGATTGATAAGTTTGACAAACAAATTTTTTTTTGCTTATTAGAAATATCTTGTTTTCTAAATATGCATCGTTTATATTATATAAAATTTTGTCAACATGTATTACAATCTTTTAGTTTTATTAGCTGTTTTATTAGGTTAGGTTTCATGTAAAATAAAACTGTTACAGTGGAACCCGCGAATAACGAACTCAGTTGTAGCGGGCAAAATTCCGGTATTTGTTTGGTTTTCTATTTCATTAATGGTAAATGAACTTGGTTTTAGCGAGGTATCCACGTATCATAAACTCGGTTATTGCGAGCATTTTCACGGTTTTATATACAGTACTGTAATTTAATAAAGTTAAATCCAAATACTTCCAAACGCATGAGAAATTCCATTTCTTGATTTATGAAATACAGGAAGTTGTACATTTACAGTATGTTTTATACTGTACTTAAAAGTTTGTGACATTTTATTTAAGACTTGTTCAAGGCAGGTCTGAAGGGTGATCAAACGTTTTATACCTGGTTGTAGAACAGTCCGGAAATACAGTCGTCAAAACTGCCCAAACAGGTTCATTGAACTCTATTGTTCATCACACTTGTTAAACAGTGAGGCGTATTGAAGATAAATCTTACCTGACCTATCTCCAGAGCTACATTCAATAGGCCTGGTCATAATTTTTACAATGAAAGTTTTACAATAGAAGTTAGTTAACTAGCCAACTGTACAGCAGATGGTTAGATCATTTTAAAAACAGTCACGATATTGTTTTTTTCAAAAATCAGTGGAGAAGCTAATAGCGTAGACAGTTCAATTGTGAGTAGTTGGGTGAATGATAAATGGCAAATTATTAAATCAGGTTATAATGAAGAGGACATTTTTAATGCCGATGAAACCGGTTTGTTTTATAAATTAACCCCAGACAAAACCTTTAAATTTAAAGGTGAAAAATATATTGGTGGGAAACAGTCTAAGGTCAGGCTAAAGGTTTTATTATGCTTGAATTCGACTGGAAGAGAAAAACGGAAACTTTAAGTAATAGCGAAATCAAGAAAACCGAGATGTTTTAGCAATGTAAAAAAACTTCCTGTCGATTATGTGTCAAATTCTAAAGCATGGATGACTTCAATTATTTTCTAGCAAAAAATTCGTAAATGGGATTTAGAATTCCAAAAAAATAACAGAAAAATTTTATTATTTTTTGATAATTGGCCCCGCTCATCCGTCACTAGAGAACATAAAAAATATAAATCTTGTGTTTTTACCACCTAATACCATAGCAAAACTCCAGCCGATGGATCAGGGGGTTATTCGCAGTTTTAAAGTGCATTACAGGCGTTTAATGCTTTTAAAAACTATTGAGAACATGGAAGAAAAAAATTGCAAATGATGGTTTTAGATGCTATTAGATTCATGAAGCGAGCTTGGTGTAACGTGTCACAAGCAACAATTCGTAACAGTTTTAAAAAATCCGGTCTCATTCCATGCCATAGTTTGACGGAAAATTACCACGAAGAAGACGATATACCACTCTCAGAATGGATTAAAACCCTAAACTTGAAAGAAACATCAACCTTTCAAGAATTCTCAATAGATAACTACGCAATAGCTGATGATGATGTGCATACATCAGAAATTCCGACTGATGACGACATTATTGCCGAGATAACCCATAGTCATGCAGGTGATAGCGAAGCTGAATCTGAAAACGAAGATGAATCTACTACTCTCCCAGTTGTATCGGTGAAGGACGCCAAAGAATGTTTTAAAAAATTAACAGAGTTCAGTGAGAATAATAATGTAAGTGATGAATTTGTGGAGTACTTGAATAAATTAGAAAACTATTTTGATGAATACAGAAGACCACTAAACAAACAAAAATAAATGATTTTTTTTTAAGACTAATTAGTTAGTATGCACAACTAAGTTCTGACCTCTTCTGTTAGAATAAAGAAAAATACAATATGTAGACTATATTAAAATGATTTTTTATTTTTAATAAAAGGAAGTTGGTAACCAAAAGCGTGACAGAACTTTTTGTGTTGTGTTTATAATATTTTCCTCGATGACTTTGGTAAGTTTCACTCACACTTTTACAATTTTTTTTATTTATTTTAATTTTACTTTTTTAATTTCTAATTCAATTTAATTTTATAACATCTTCTTCTTAGGCATATGGTATGTATTTTTTTTGTCTTAGATTATGACAGCATCAAAATTTTCCGTTACGAGGAGGCAACTCGGAAGTAACGACCACTCGGCTATAACGAGCATATTTGATCAGCCCCTTGAATCTCGTGATAACCAAGTTTTACTGTATATATAAATCTGATTAAATACATTTAGTTTTTGTTATTAAATCCATTCAGTAAAATAATATACAAGGTTAACAACAACTATTTGATATTAACATTTTATTGTGTACAAAGTGTAATAAGAATAAGGTGAAATAAGTTGTTAATAATAGTCACGTAATTAGTTATGCAAGCACAATATATAATTATTACTTTTATTAAAATACAGATAGTATAGTCCGTTAATATAATTAAAACATATTTAAGACTAATGCAAAGCATATATTGTTATTACTGAGTGTATTATTATATAAGTTTTAATGTAGTTGTTTTGTTGGTTTGACGAATAAGATTTACATATTTATTAATTTTATGACAAGGTTTCTTTACAGCTAGAAAAACAGAAATTATGTTATCACATTATCAAAATAATCGAGAGCTTTTATGAAATGTATTATTTCTAACAAAGGTAGATTCACAGCTAAAAGAGTTTAGTTGTGAAATCTCACAGGAGATCATATTTTAGTTATCATCTTAAGTTTTATTTGTTCTGAAATGGTTTTCTGTTCTCATTTGCCATAAAGTGTAAGGAATAAGCAACGATAATACACAAGATAAAACTTGTGTAAGCAAACAAGTAATGTGCTTATAAAAATCTCCGTTAAAAAAAAAAAAAATTAATAATGTCTTTTTTAAATATACAGTAGAGTCTCATTTAACCGTCATTCTCGGGACCGGTGGGGTGACGGATGAGAGAATAGACGAATAACAGAAATAGACTTCCCAGACTTCTGGAAGTCATCGGCGATCGATAAAAATACTGTACTATTAAGTTTTGAACAGTGTTTATAACACAGGATATCTGTACTGTTATTTCTTTTTAACTAAAAAAAAATTGGTTTGGGAAAATTTAGTAAAACTTTTAAATTTCCTATTTACAATAACTCTATTTATTAAACGAACTAACTCGATGCCACGTATGAATCTAACATAATGATTTGTTTGCTAAGACACAGGAGTGGGAGGGAAAGGAGGGTTTGGCCACTGTTCTAGGAATTGGTGACGCGCTCACAATAGTGCTGTGAATAATGTCATGTTTAGAAGTAGACTGAGTACTGTACATTATTAAATTTTTGTATAGAAATGCCGTGGTCAACTGTTTAGACGGCACATTATTCTTTAAAATCAAATTTGAGTATGATACTAACTTGTAAACATTCATACCACATTAAATATATAGTACATCATTACGTATTACAATTGTACTATTTTCCCCCCTGTCCTGATGGTTAAGAGAAACTGACGGTAAAAATGGTGACGGTTAACCGAGACTCTACTGTAGTACTAAACAATGTTAACCTTAACCGTATTTTATAAACCTATTGATGAAACTGTATGCTTTATAAAGCACCAAGTTTGAATTTAACATATGTTTTTTACACAAGTTAGACAGCCATTTGCTACATAAACTATTTATATTTTTTGTAAGCTAAAAGGCAATTAATTGTTTTGATTATAAAAATTAAACTTGATAGCATTTATGTATTTATTCTCATACTAATTGTTTACTTCAAAAATTTAATCAACTAAGAGAGGCTTTTCCAAACATCTTTTAAACAAAGACTAGTATTAATGTCAAGTGGAGTCCATATTTATTAAAACTCGATGATATTAGCTGCTAATGACCAACTAGGATCAAAACTCACATGTTCCAAAATTCAAAACTCAGGTAGCAGCAATTTTCTATTTGTATTATGAGAAATTCATATTATAACATTATTTTTTTGTATCAAGTACAAGATCAATAAAAAAGTTTACGTTAAGAGGTTAGTCAAACTTGCATGTTTCTAAAGTTAAATGCAAATTTTAACACCAGCGTTTTTAGCCAATCAAACAACAGCAGTCCTACTTGATATACCCACCTTTTGTAGTTATGTTCGGAATAAATCTATTTCCTAAACATAAAATTATTGTTTTGTTATTTTAATATCAGTAGTTAATAGTCAATTAAAGATGTTAGTTTTCTTTAACAGATTAGGAGAGAGACTCGAGTAAAGTCAAAACACATTGAGATGAAAAAACAAGCAGTCTGCCTATCTACTATTTGAAAACAAACAAAACATTTTAAGTTTAATTTGGTAATAATTATTGCAAGAGTTAGATTTTCAAAAGCAATTAATGCTCTTGTAATTCTAATATCTGGATAAAGATTCATTATTGACGAACAAGCGGATATCTATTTTCTTACAGTAGGCCATAATGATTTTTTTCCCCCACATAGGTCTTAGTTTATTTTAATCAAAGATGAGTATCAATAAATATTTAGTAAAATGCTGTATCTATCACACATAATAGAATGTTTTGTATAAGTTCTCTATATTTTAGAATGTAATTATTTTATTTGTAAACTATATTAGTTTTTATTAGCAATAGTTGATACAATGTTTGATTAGTTTTTGTAAAAAAAAAAAATGTCTCTTCCATCTCTGGTTGTGAAATATTACTTTTCGTATGGATATTTTTTTAGTAAAATACACTTAGTTAAATTTCTGTTTTGAGAAAAAGCTATTATAGTGACATCTGCATGGGCGTACCCAGCGGGGGGGCAGCTGCCCCCCCTGGCAGCAATAAAATAAATCTTTATTATACATTTTGTTGCTGGAATTTAATACAATTCTTGAAATAACTATTTTAATAATCAAAAAAACACTTGCACATTAAAATTATGAAATTAAGATAATTTATCGTTATTTTATTGTCGATCGAAATTATCGTATTGTATAGGGCTTGCCCCCCCCCCCCCTAGTTTTGATCCTGGGTACGCCCTTGGACATCTGTCCAATCCAGAGTTGGGACTATTAAGGCCCTTCCATCAGGATACATCATCTAAATTCACTGAAGCACCTTATGTTTGTAATATAGCATAAACGTCACAAGATCCCAAGCTTCATGACTATAGGTGTATAACTTGGCCAGTCGCTTAGTGTACATCACTAGATTTACTCTTTTACACCTAATTTGCAATCAAATTCCTAACAATCTTTTTGATTTGAAGTCATAGCTTTTTAATTCAAGTCATATCAGTTTACCCCATCCATGATTTCACGTGCATATTCCAAAAATGTTTCATGAGCATTTCTAAAGTTAGTTTTACCGATTCTGTAAAATGTTTTAAATTTTGGATAGTCTTCAGACAATCCTGTAGCATCATTAAACAATTTCCTATTGATATTTCTGTGAATATAACAATGAACTTGTCATTTAAAATAGTATTATAGTGAAAAATCTTCATCTCTAGACATTTTGTAAGAAGAATGACGCATCATGTACGCTTGTAGTAGGCTATGCTCAGTAAATAAATAGCAACTGTACATAAATCAACAGTGTATGTTAAAACAGCATTTGATAAACATCCTCTAAAGAGAGGCTAAATCAGAGAGAACAGAATAAATATAGAGCGGCTTTCCCTATACTGAATGCATACGAGGCAGTGAGGCCGGTGGAGGCCGCCATTAGCGGCCAAAACTCGACAAGATCGCTGTGACTGACGGGGACAAGCAATTGACGCCGTTAGACATATCACGTCATTTATACCTCTAAACATCGTTCAAAAATTATGAAACTTCACAGGTATAAGATCAAAGCCTTAATGAAGGCAACAGTATGCTTTAAATGTAAAAAACCTAACACTGTCGAATGGGAAAAATGTTTTTCTAAAACATTAAATAAATTTCAGAACAAAAGTACATGAAATTTTCGACATGCTAGGAAATTTTTTATTATTTGGTCAGAGAAAAAATTGTCGGCTGAGATATGTTGCCAAAGAGTTTATTGTTTCATATCTGAAAGCCATTTTCACCTACCGTTACTACTTACTTAGCAATCGTTGATTATTTAAACGCGTATTAACTGTGTTAAAATCCCGCGCTGTAGCTGGCTCGTCGCACAGTTTAGCCTTAGCCCACTATTATTGCCTATGATTTTGTTATTTATCAAACGGCATAGCTTATATTATTATGTACAGGTATTTTATTACTTTTTCAAACATTTGTGTCAATTTATAATTTCTGGTTACTGTTGAAATATGTAAAAATACTATCCAATTTAAAATACCGCACATTTTAACAAATAGATTAAAATATATTTAATTCAGTAATTGTTTAACATACGGTACGTTTATTTAATGTATTAATCTAACATAAAGTACCGCATATTTAGGTTTTTATTGTGATTGTTTGCTTAATATGTTTGGTTTTAACAATAATTACTAACTGAGGCCACATAGTTTATCCTAAGGTGTTGTTCAATGCATTTAAGCAATTTCAATACACAGAGTGAACTGCCTTTATTTACAGTTTATATCAATACAGTTACAGTTTTCTAGAGATACTTATAAATTTTTTAACTTTTTAGTATAGTACCTAAGTCGAAGATTTAAAAACTTTGAAGCTGAGTAGGCTTGTAGATAAACGCTAGAAGAAACTACAGTAATAGATAAATCATTGTGAACAACATCTATATCCACAAGTTCACGGCAGTGACTGACAGAACGGAAAAACGGACTGCCCGAATGGACGTCTGGTGCGCGCGGCACTGGTCAAGGTCAAGCCAACTAGCCGCCATCTTGAGCGGCCAGCCGGCCTCACCTGCGAGCCTCCAGTGCCCACTCTATATTTATTCTGTTCTCTCTGGGCTAAATGCATAATGAACTCTGCTCCCAGAATATTTTTTGATATTTGTTGATACATAATATTCATATTACAGGTATGCCCATTTTTTCTATAACTTTCTAATTATTTGTTAGTTTCTGATGAAATTTATTGTTTATACATTCTTTAGTATATAATTTGTCAAGTCTTTGGCTAAAAAATCAGTTTTTTAGCAGATTTTTATTATTATCTTTGCTGTCACATTTTTTAACCAATTTTAGAAAATTCAGTATTATATTATGTTTTGACAATAATTGCTTAAACATGTTTACCCCAAAAATCAACAAAATTAGAAGCAGGTTTTATTGCTGATTTAATAATAACTATCAATTTCAATAGGAGGTAGTTTCAAATTTTTTATTTCAAATTTATCTATAGATAATAGTATGTCTTAATAAGAAGATAGGCTATATTACATTTCTTCAGTCATATTGACTTTAACATATTGTGTAAAACCTTCTTATAAATGGATTAGTGGATTATCCACATATATATTTAAAATTAATATTTCACTAGTCCGAGGGGTTTCACAATGGATTTAAAATTCAATTTTTTTTTAACGATTTGAGTTGTACGATTAAGTGTTAATCTATCAGAAACAAAATTTGTGTTTATAAAAAACTTTACAAATTTTAAACTAGTACAGTATATGTACCGGGTGTTTCAAAATGAATAGCGGGGTTTTAACGCTTTATAACTTTTATTACATTAAACTTACCGCTATAAATGACACATCAAATGAAAAACCAACTCAAAGATTTTTACATAAAAGCCTACAAGTGTTCAATGTGAGCACCATTCGTCACACGGCACACGTCAAGACGATATGCGAGTTCTTCCCAAACATTGATAAGTGTTTCTTGAGTAATTGTTGTAACAGCTGCTTCAATCCTGTTTCTTAATTCGGGAAGGTCAGTTGGTAGTGGAGGCACATACACACGATCCTTTATGAACCCCCAAAGGTAGAAATCGCAAGGCGTCAGATCGGGTGACCGTGGAGGCCATGCGAAACAAACTATGTCATTGGGCCCTTTGTGGCCAATCCAGCGGTCGGGTACAGTAACGTTCAACCAATCGTGTACTTCGTTGTGCCAGTGAGGCGACGCACCATCTTGCTGAAAAATGAAGTTACCTTGTTCATCATCTTTCAACTGAAGGAAGAGCCATAACTGTAGAGTATCAAGATAAGAAGTCGCCATTTTTGCCACTAGCGCTTTCTAACGGATGGCGGCGAAAAAAATGCGTGCACATGCGCACTGGTGCCAACAAACAAAACTGTTTGAGTTGCTGTTTTATTTGATGTATCATTTATAGCTGTAATTGTAGTGTAATAAAAATTATAAGGCATTAAAACCTCGCTATTCATTTTGAAACACCCGGTATATTATCTACAACAGTATGGAATTATTTTGTTCTAATATCAAAATGTTGTAAGCTCAGTAGTAGTATTTTTTAATACTTAATTTTGTATGCCAATTTTAAGTTTATTAATTAAAATCAAAATATATTTTTATCGTTATCAAAAGTCTATAAACTGTTGTGCTATGTTAATGTTTAGAAAAAATTATTTTTTAAATGTTGTAAGTCTAACAGAAGTTAAATTTAAAAGTAATAAAACGTTGAAAACACTTGTGTTATATATAATGTATATATTATTGTGGATATGTATTTTATGTATAGCGTTTGAAATACAAATTATATGAATAAAAACATATGTTATCTTCTTATTTATAACTATAACAGGTTTTCTGTTAGGATTTGATTTCACATTTCCACTCCAAAATACCTATGAAGATTAAAATGTAAAATAATAATCTTTGATATAACAGTCTCTTGTGGGACTAGGCCCTGCTGAATTGCTTTTTATCGAATAACGAGGTGAGAACACAGCGAGTTTCTGATTCTGTAACTATAGTTTTCTAGACTAGGATTTGCTATCAATAGTAGTTCCTCATGTTTTTAGCATGATATTGATCAAAACTAATGGTTTTAGACCCAACGGGGATCAGACTCAAGCAAACGCAACCATTAGACCAAAATTTATGGATAAATATATGTGATGTTAAAACCTCTTTATGGTAACCTCAATCCTTATTCAACCTATAGTTTATGTGGTTTTTTAAAGACAACAAAATTTATACCTAGAAAATATTTGGTTGATCAATACAGTTTATTAAACAAAAGAAAAAAATCCATTTCCCAAAAATGCTCTTCTTTATTAATTTATATTGTTACTATATTTATACGCTTTGTACAATTATAACACTGTATGGGAAATAGAAGAAACTACATTTTTACATCATGTAAAGAATAAAACAACATCAACAGCTCAATGATTTAAAAAAAAAAATACAGTACCCTATTGTTTTGTAGTATCAAATACCATGTTTTAAAATTTAATTATATTACTGTAAAACATTATAATTATGAAACTTTAGTATGTTTATACATTTGTTAACTATGAATCACTTTGCACAAATGACTTTTTGTGCCATTTTTATAGTCAATTAAATTAGATTTAAAGTTCTTTATCTATTCACAATAAACGTTATGTCTCTTCTTTATCCTGGTCCTCAATTATTCTTTTTTTTTCCTCTGCTTGCCTCAAATTTTTTAAAACCAGACTTTCATAATCTTCATCAGGTTGTGTTTGCTGTACCTAAAACAATAAAGTTTTAACAATATTTTCTTTAAAATGATAAGACAAAAACTATGGGACAAGAACGTCTGGTATGATTCAATCATGTATTCAATCCCCTTAACTAGAAGGATAAACATGTAAAAGAGGTAAAATGATCTTAACCCAAACTAGTCTGTTCCAGTTAATCCAGGTATAACAAATTCCAGACCGATTATTAGCACAATCCTGGTTGTTCAAGATTTCAACATGCCAAATATTTATACGTAGGAGAAGAATACATGGAGATATTGAAAAACAACAATCCTACAAGCAATTAAGGATGCACAAAACCTTAAGTTGGTCTAGTTTTGATATAGCCAGTTTTACTCTTGTACAAGAGTCCTTAATGTGTTGAAAAACAATTATTACAAAATGTTCAGCATTACAACATCTTACCCACGCCCTATGTTACTACCTGACCCGTTTATTTTATATTTCTTATTACAGTTAAACATAAATAAATTATATTGAATGTCCTAAAAACTACAATACAACTTTAAGAAATGGTTTTGGGTTTCCCGCAAAACTAAAACACATAATTATTATCTGTTTCTATAAATTTGTGCTTTAATAATCAATTGAAGGAAATACAAAATTGCATTGATAACCCTAATGATTTCTGCTAACGATAAGCAATTCTGTGTGGGCATGTTTCAACTTTACTCATAAAGCAATTTTTTCATCATATCTTATCGTTAGTACTGAATACATTTTAAAATAAGTTAAATTTTGAAAGTGGTAATGCTTTCTTTTTTTTTTTATATGTAGGCCCCTACACTACAAAAGACGGCAATCAACTGAATCACAACCAGGTCTGTGTGTTGTGGTGTTATCTGATCACGTTTGTATTTAGTCTTAGCTTTGACTGCTCTGGCCTAGTTTCAGGCTCGAGTTCTTTCCTTAGATTAGAGATTTAGTTTAGTTTCCAACACAGCCCTAGGCTATGTTGGTGTTTTTCTCTTTTATGTTGTGGTTTCACTTTTGATAAAGACAGTCAATTTATACTCTTGAAACATCGTGGATTAATTTTCATATACATAAATGATGGAAATTGTCCGATTAAACCATGTTCATAATATGAACGGTCCATCATTATCAAATAACTTTAAAACCTGAAAACTAATTTAGTCTATTATAATCGCTAGCTGACAGATTTTTTTGTTTTTTACTGATAATTTACAAACTAGCATTTTTGGAGATGGCGATCAATATGTTGTGTTACATAGGAATACATTTTAGCAGAATATGACCCTAACCTTTACAACCAATTTTCAAAAAATAAGAATTATAGCAAGTACTCTCAATTTTGAGCTATCGAAAGGAAAAAAAATGAAGGAAAATGCAGACATGGCCAAAATATACCCACTTAACAAATTTGAATCAGTCCACTAGATTGAACTGTAGAGCAATGCACACACATCATTACCATAACTATTTTTTCTGACTCGAAGGTCCTTCAAACAAAAACTACACACCGATGTTTAAGACAGTAAGCCAAATTTTAAAGATGTCTATATTTGTATTATTTTTATTTTGAAAACTATATTTTGCACATCATTTTCCAATACAGTAAAACCCCTCTAATCTGCCATCGGGTGGTCCGTTACTCCGGTTAATCCGACCGTGCTCGAGCTCGCGATATTGTGCCGACTTGTCGATGACTCACGGCCCATCTGGTGCCATTCATCCAGTTTGTTATCGCTTTCCCGCTTCAGTGCTGTGTCATCTCTCGTGTTGTTTCTATTGATTTGCTATAGGTACTTGCAGAGTTTATATACAGACTTTTAAAAGTTTATATATCACTTATTTCACTTTTAAAAAATCTCTTTATATAATATGTAATAAATATTGACTTTTTTCGGATAATCCGACCTTTTTTGCGTTCCGACCATGCCCCCAGTCCCGAAGGTGACGGATTAGAGGGGTTCTACTGTAATTGTTATTTAAGAAATCTATGTGCATGGTTATTATAAAAGTGGTTGGGTTTGCAGGGGTCTAGAGAGTTATTATCGACAAATGTTCAGGAGTTTATCTGTGAATATGAAAAATTGTGCAAGATTTACTTTATTAAGAAATATACAACCATATTTTGGATTGTTAGTCTCATCTGTATACTCTTATTTTAGTCAGTTTATAATGAAAAAAGCAAACCTACTGGTAAATCAATTTTAAAAAATTGTTATTTACTATTGATCTTAAAAATGGAATTACTTGTGTTGAAATATGTCTGCTTAATAACTGGAATGATTCATAAAGTTCCTTTAACTATCAAAATGTAGAGGGAAACCGAAAGAGGCACAAATATACTTACAAAATCTTATTTATAGTATTCACATTATAATATTCATTTTTGTATGATGTAAAATATTGAATTTAAAACTATTTACCTTACTAAACACATCCGGAGCTGAAGAAAAACTAGGGAACAGCTTTGCCTTGCTACTAGTATTTTGCTGCATTGAAGGAAATATAGTTGTCTTCGTTGGAACACTATTTGAGCTTCTAATATCATTAAAAGTTGTCCTATCTTTCGATTGATTCATAGCAGGAGGTGATATGCCACTTAACCATTCCATAGTTAAAGGATTTGACGGAAAACCTTTTTCTAGTTGAAATGCTTTTACCTACAAATTAAAGTAATTTTAAAAAATACAATAGGTTTTAATTCTGGTACTGTTATTCTAAATTCTCCTAATTATACAAAAACAGTCAAATTTTTTGTGAACACAATCATTCACTGACGAGAATATTCTGTTCATAAACTGAATAATGCTTATGAAATATTTTGTTACAGTATTTTCTTTTGTGTACTTTTTACAAGAATCTATAATTTTAATAGTCCTATAATCCTATCTATACACTAAACTAAAATAAATAATAGACTTTATTACACACATAGCTTTCAATTTCGTAAGATTATAATTAATTTTTAAAATCTGTGAAAATAAAAGTAGCAAAATTAAAAAAGATTTTATTTTTTCCTTGTTTCAAGGCGAAAAATCTTTCGGTCATTTTTGCCTAATAAAAAAAAGAACATAAAATAAAAACCCCTAGACTTCAAATACTCTAATAGCAGCAGGGTTAGAAGAGAACATGATAGACCTAATAGGAAAGATAAAAGAGAGGGATCTAACCCAAGATTACAAGATAAATGTGTAGATCCAGCTAGGTTCATGATTGCCATATCCGTACTTACTATAGATGAGCCTCTAGTCATATGTTTTACAGTAGCAACATGGGTATCCAAATAACTATATTGTCTATAGCTAAAAATAATAGATACAATATTATTTATGGCATCACATAAAAACAACCAAATAGAACTCATTCAAATTAAAATATACTTACTGCGGCACTTGATGTTTTAAACTCTAGCAAAGCACTGCCTTTCTTTTTATGTGACACAACAAGTCCTATGATATCACCATACTAGAACAGAAAATACATTAAGGCTTACATATTATAATGTTTGTACAAACCACGGATTAAATTAACGAAAATTTCAATGTAATTCAGAAACGTCTACAAATGCTAGAAATATAAACATTATTATTTTAACCCTTACAAAGATATGCAAATATTTTTTTCAGCAAGGATAGCATATGAATACCAAATTTACCATCATTTACATTATACTATCATATTGTCCTAATATTAAAATAACAATCTAGTTCCATATTTGAATAGAGGCGTATGTCTTTTACAGTAGTAAGTTAAAAAAACAAATTCTAAGTATTAGATAAATTTGGCTTAAATCTATACAAATTGCTCTAAATTTGTGTTGGTTGTTCAACAATACACCCATAATCTTCCGATGGGCAAACTTATAAAACAGTAATTAGTTCAACATAATATAAATTTGTTAGGATTATCAACATCATGCGTAAAACATCAATAACTCCGCTCAACCTCACCAAGAGTTATCACAATGAAAACCATTTACCAGTAACAGTTGAATCCTTCTGCACTCCTACAAACCCTCTAGGATGATCAGATCTTACACTAATAGAATCTATCTATAAAAAAAATACCTACCATCTCACATCTAAAACAAATCAACCTCGCCACTATTAATGAGCGCTACTCATGAGAGAAATGATTTGTTGTTTACAGAGATAGTTTTAAGGACAACACAAGTAAAAGTGGAACAGGAGTATCCTCATCATATGTCTCTTTCTTCCAGGCGGTTACAATAAAATCAACTTCGATGCTGAAACCAGATCATTTCCATTGTACTTCAACTACTGTTAAATTGGAAGTTTGATCAGGAAAAGATAGTAATCTTAACTAACTGGTTGGCATATCTTATTTGGTCGACTCCAAATCAACCATTTAGACAATATTATATACCATAACACATCAAAACAAGTAAATCCAGAAGATCCATCATATGATCAAAACACTATTTAAACTCAAGCAACACATAGTTTTCCAATGGATTCCATCCCATGTGCCCAATTCAAAAATATAATATGAACACAAACTTTGACAAAATCATTGAATATTGTTTTTATACATAAATTACCACAAATGTGAAAAAGACAATATTAATAATTCATTTATAACCTATATAAACTATTATCTAAAAATATATACTTAAATTTAAAAAACAACAACATATATTAAGTGATACTTTCCATACAAATAACAAGCTTTAAAAGTAATATGGAATATATTAAACTGTTTATACTTTAGAACATAACATAAATACAAATTTGTATTGGGTTTTTCCTGCACAAATTTTATACAGATTTTTCAAAATATCAAATATTTTTATAAGCTACAACACATTACTGTTAAAAAATAATTAAAAAATGAAATGAATGAAATCTTTTGTGATCTATTGTGAACAATTATGTTGCTTATATTAAGCTCAGTTAAAAAAAAATAAAAAAATTTACTCCTAAATGAATACCGGTAATAAATATGGAATTATAAAAAGTAAAAATTGCTTAATTTAATTACCAAGTGAATTGGGGCAATACAGTAAACATTTACTAAAATAAGTAATATCTAATTTACAAAACAAGAAGTTTGGTTTAATGAGAATTGGATTTCAATGAAATTTTATCAACCAATCAGCGAACTCATTTCCTTTCATGGGGGGTGTCTACGAATGCAGTGTTTTTGTTACTTGTGTTTAATTTTAAATCGTACTAAATTATTTTTACATCTTATAGATTTTTATAAACAACCTTATGTCAAATATTCCATTTCTTAAGTTGAGCTTTTATTTCTTTACAATCTAAGTCTTTCGTCTACGATGTGTTAAGTTTCAAGCCTACCTATTCGTACTTTAAAATTTAAATATAAACCTGGAATAGTTGTGTCATGTTGATCTAATAATTTTTCTGGATAGTTTTGATAGTTTAGAATAATTCTGATATGGGTAACACGGGTCAATGGTATCGGGAAATATTTTTGTTCCGTTATTTTCTAATTGAAAGTCGGGTTTATGGATAGAATTGGAATTTGGTCTAGTGTTGCTTGCAGTTGTCGCTAGGTGTCGTGGTAGCGATTCTGCTTTTTGGACAGGAATGACAAGTATTTCGTTAATTTTATATTTTTAAGATAGAGAAAATTACGAAATGTTGCACTGTTTTATGAATTTTAATGACAATGTTTTATAAATTTATCTTGGTAATTGTTTAAAATAAAACATCATTTATGAAAATCGCGGAACTGTAGACTTAACAACGAAACTTTGAAATTAATAAGAGATGATTCACATGAATGTAAAAAATTAAATTATGCAGCAAACCACAAATGAACACTAGGGACAAGAGTATTAAATGTCTACAAAGTTATTATTTTTTATGAGAATTGTGTTCTGTGTGTTTGTTATACTGTCTACAAAGTTGTATATTTATAATGTCATATCTTTAAGTTAATTCAGACTTTCTTTATTAGACATGTAATTAATCTAGTTAATATAAATACAATCCTAAATAAATATTGACAATGTTTTGGGACTTTATAATTAAAATATACTATCGTATTCAAAACAGATGTTTAGAATTAAATAAAATGTTTCATTTTCATTATAGATTCAATAAGTCATATCAGAATAACAAAATTAGGCATATTACAACTTATAGGTAACTGTAATCACTTACCTTGGAAAAGATCTTATTTAAATTTTCATTATTGTAACCACCATTGGTTTCATCTGTTTTGCTACTTTCCCATCGTACTTTCAATCTGTAAAAAGGAGAGGATTCCTCTTCTTCTTCAACAAGAGGTCTGTTTCTTTCCTTTAATATTTCTTGCCGTATGTATTCAACTTCTTCTTCGAGCTGCTTGGAACCATCTTTTCGAAGACGTTCAATTTCAGCCTGGGTAAAAAACTTAATTTTAAAACCTCTTCAGAAAATTAAAAACACTTAGAACTATAGTTAAACCTTTACACCTGTATTCTTTATCATTAAAAAAACTCTTGGTGTTTGTTATATAACCAAAAAGAAGAATTTTTTAAAAATAGAATAAAGCAATAAATGTGCAGTTTATCAAGTAGTTTCAAAATTTACAAAACTTCTTAGATTTCACAACTGACATTGAATATATATTCAAAAGATTTCATTTAATTTACATACAATCGGTATAAATTTTATGAAGTGAATTGTGAACACGATTCCTCAAAAGCTGATTTTGATTTGTAACTAGTAAATCATTCTCTTCACCCCTTTTGCCTATTCCAATGATACCACATTGTGCATATTAGCTATACTGTTTATACAATTTAATAAGATAGTTTTACAAATTTCTAGTCTATTCTACCTGTAATTTCTCTTCGGCAGTTTTTGTATTTTTCCTAAATATAGATGCATCTTCTTGTGCTTGCCTCTCTCTTGCTTCAAGATCTTCTTTAAATTTTTTTCTTCTAGAATCTAGAGCTTGATTCCTTAGTACAGCTGCTTTCTTTGCATTAATTACTTTATCATAGGCAGCCTGTAACAAAACAAAATAAAATATTTTAAATAAATTAGGTAATATAAAAATTAGATTGATTAATATGGAATTAAAAGGTAAATTTTAAAGTATTTTTAACAACAATTAATTACACAATAATATGTAGGCCTAATACCTTATAGTAGAATACTTACAACATTAAATAAATCATAATCATTTCAATACTTACTCTAGCAGACTCGTCTATTAAAATTTCCAATGCTCTGGACAATTGGTGAAATAGTTCTGCAGCCTTTGGATTATCTGGATTTTTATCAGGATGGCATGATAGTGCTTTCTTACGATATGCTTTCTTAACCTGAGAGAAAAAAACATAATTCATTTTGACTAACATAAATAACCGAGTTGTAAATAAATAAAATATTTTTTGAACAAAATTCCTTTACCATATTTACAAGAGGCACTTTTAATAGCACTGTTCAACATAACAGAGTAGGATAAGCTACATAGTAGAGTATCGCTACTAAAATGTAAATATTCTTATAAATGAAAGATTATACCGTAATTTTTGAATTCAAATAACCTAACCTTAAAGTTTTGTTTAAAAAGAATTTAAACATTATTATTCATCATATTTTTGAAAGATGATAATAAGTTTTTAATTATGGAGCTAACTTTTTCATGGAAAAAAAAACATAAATTCAACTTTTCCAGGTTAAGGTCCACTATGTGAATTATGCTTTAATATAGGTTTGTGTATATATATATATATATATATAGGCTATATATATATATATATATATTTATACAGTATAGCCAGCCACCTTACCTAACCTACACATAAATTTGAAAAAAAGAAATTGTGTCTGCATTCCCAAGCGGTCACCCATCCAATTACTAACCATTCTCAATGTTGCTTGTCTTCCGTGATCTATAAATGGATTGAATTTCGTAGTTTTGAAATCATGATTTTTCAAGGAAAAAGTTAGCTCCGCATTGAAAACTTATTTTATTATTAATAAATAATGTAAGTAGAACATGATTTTTAAAAAATTGCCAAAAAGACCTATTGTAGTTACAGTAAACAATTTCCATAGACTGAATATGCCCATTGCATAATTATACCTACAATGTCGCCTTTACTTAACTGATAGTCATGTAGACAACTAAATATGGGTATTCATCCAATGGTTGACGATTATAGCTAAAAATCATAGGATATGACATTGTAACATACTGTATGTCTAATTCTGAGCTTAACATGTATAAATCTATTAGGAAGGGAAAAACAAAAATACATAAAAACATAATTTAGAATGCCTACTTTTCTGGCCAAGTAGCTGACAAAAAAAGTCAGTGAATAACTGTAAAAAAAAGACAGTTCTGTCTCAAAAATAACCTAACCCTTAACTCTACCTCTTGAATTGTTGCAGACTGTAAAACTCCAAGTAAACCATACAAATCTACATCCTTCAGGTCATCCATAGTTAAAGATGCGAGATTCTATCACCAATAAAATTCACAATTACTTATTCTATTCAGATTAGATTAAAATCATAAACTTAACCTAAAATCAAACAACAATTTTTTGGAAGTAAACATTAAAATACAAATCACAAAGCATAGCAACACCAACTAATTCAACAACTGGAACTGGACTACCGCTGCGATTCTCCGTATGTGAAGTGTGAACCACGACTTGCCCAAATAGTTTTAAAAAGTAACGCTTTTAGCAGCACACGTCAATAATACGCTACAGGACATTTTCTCTTTCCTGTACTGTGCTGTTATCTATAGTGTTGCATAGGAACTGAGATGTAATTGTAGATTTATTTAAATTATATTATATCGAATAGTACCGGTAATCGAAAACAATTTAACCAAAATGGCAGGGGAAAAAATTGAAATATTTTAGTTTGGGTTTTAAATTTGGGACCAAAATTTTAGATAGATGCCAGTATTTCTGACTATTTCATTTCTGAATCTAATATAATGCTTTAAAATGAGCCCAATCCCGCTCTTATAAATATATATGTCTTCTCTTCATGAGACCTAAATGTAAATAAAATGCAAATACCAAAAAACTATATAAGTTTTGACTAAAACCCATAAACTGATATTCCTTTCCTAATAAATCTCTTTAAGACCTCTAATTATCTGTGTAGATAGTAAATAAAATTTAACCACAATTTTACATCATTTAATGTGGGGTTAGTTGTCATATTTATTTAATCCTTGTACATATCTGTTTTGTCATATAATATTTAAATTAAAACTTAAATACCCACCAATATGCCTAATTTTGACATATCCTAAATTGGCACTTTTTTCACCCAATTGTAACTCTAAATTTCTTTATTTTTTTGGCAACTTTTATTTTTAATTTAAAATGATTCTACCTTTTAATGAACTGTCAATGTGTTTTAACTATCATCCATCCTGAAAAAGTACATTTTTTGAAGAAGAAAGTCAATTGTCTAAACTGTCTAAACATTGGTGTTTTAGGGACCATTTTTTGAGATCAACTGGTGATGATAAACTGAGAAGTTTATGTATAAAAATATTCATCAAACAAAAAATTTTGTAAATTCGAAATTTTCCTAATAGATTTTGGCTGAAACCTACGCATGCGTTGATGAGGATGAAACTGAATATAATTTTGTTTAACAATGATCAAATACGGACGGAAACAAGCTCTATATGAATAAAGGGAGAATAACAGTTAGAAATAAATATAGAACATAATCAATTAATAGAGCCTCAAAAGTTTTCATCTATATTTTAGATTGTTCTAAGAACAAATAAAGTTCCAGATGTTAATACAATATTTCAACCTGAAAATTGTAAAAATTTTGACAATATATTTTTTTTAAATCGTAAACTCATCACATCAAACTGAACTAGGAAATGAAAAAGTCAGTATGAAGGGTTTATCAAAAAACTCATTTTTTGTCATCTGAATTAGTGAAAAATGCCAAGAGTAAATTGGTTGCCATGGTAATGATAGCCGGTTGACTGTAGAACAAGAGGCCATGGAAAAAAAATATTTGCTTCACAGCTGGAGTTTTTAAAACCTGCGAGTCAATTAATGGTCAACTGTTATATGTTTATTAGGTAATTTTTGCTAGTTTATAGCCTTTAATGTTTTGTGTGTTTACAAAATTTAATTTACAAAAGTCAATTAGAGAACCAAAATCTAAAATACAATCATATGTATTAAGAACTTTTGACTTCCTGGATGCAATGAACGAAAAAGTAAATTTGAGATTTGCTTATACCATCGGAAAGCTTATGAAAAGTGCTAGTTCTTGTGTAATTAAAACACATAGGTGTAGTCGTTAATTTGTAAAACAAATTTGAATTTGAACAAAGAATTCACTTTTTAATGTTTGGGAGCTTCTAAATATTGCATATTCTAAGTTTCAAAAAATGGTGTTGGTTCTGTCTTATAGGAAATTTAATGTCGGTTTTGGAAATAGGGTTACTTTACTTGCTACATGAAAAATATAGTTAGAAAATATAATTTTTAAATGAAAAGTCACATTTTCCTAAAACAACTGGAACAAAATGTATGTCTTGGAAACAAAGTTAGATAGAATGGGGTTAAAGATAATAAAACACAATTATTTATTTTGTATATCCACTTATAATTAGTCTAGCCGACCAATGGTTTCGCCTGTTAAGGCATTGACGAGGCTGTATTACAGACTGTAATACAGCCTCGTCAATGCCTTAACAGGCGAAACCATTGGTCGGCTAGACTAAATATAAGTGGATATACAAAATAAATAATTGTGTTTTATTATCTTTAAACATGGAATTCCACCAAGAACCATCGGTCTCAACAGTAATGAAAATTAGAATGGGGTTACAAATAAAGTGTACGATCACCCAGATTTTTATGGCACATTGTTCACTGTTCACCCTTATATTTAATTATAATAATATCTTGTAATTATTGCATTTCTAAAATAATGATTACTAGTAATTATTAAATGTAACAATTCAATCATTGAAAATTATAAATCCTGAGAATATTTTTCATCGAATTCAAGAGAACTTTTAAATGTCCATCTTTTTCTTACAAAATTTATATAATAATTAGAAAACAAAATAAAAAATGTACTCTATATTACTTATATACACCAGGAACTTTCCATTGTTCTTTAGAAAATTTTCCCCTTGTAAGTTTTCAAAATAACGATTCATGTTTAGCAGAGAATTATTTAATTTTAATAAATCTCCTCCATTTTGTAATCTATACTTTTGAGTTTCAATTAAGGATTATATTTCTGAGGAATAATGACTGATATTTTTTTTTTAAAAGGGGAAAATACAAATAAAATGTATACAATATTTGTTAGTTTTTTATTTTACTTCATGTTTTATAAAATATGCAGTTTAAAAAAAGCACACTAAAGAAATTAACACAGTATGAATAATAATAACTATGCTCAACAATTTCAATGAATTTTTAATCCAAATTATTTGACAAGCTTAATTAAATAAGTATTAAACAAAATATAAAATACCAACAGATAAATACTACTTGTAATATGATTATTTTAACGTACCAAAACAATGTTTTCGAGTTTTTACAAAACTTTCTTTAAAATCTAGTCATGATAACAAACACATAACAACCTTATACATTCTTAACTTCATTAACACATTCTTAAATTAAATTCTTAAATTTCTCCTTCATGGTGACACCTGATACCATTCCTGTCGTTCCTACCCAATTTGGTACCAATATTTAGTTCAATGTAAAAACTGTGTGTTGGTAAAGCTTAGAGGTCACTTTTTTTCTCACATCTTTGAAATATAAACTCAGTTGGACAATTTTGTTAACTGTAAAAATTGTTTAGTAAATTTTAAAATAAAGGCCAATATTTAAATATCAAAAATCTTTGCTAGAATAACATTTTATTTTTTATTTATAAAATGTCCCACTATGACTCATTAGTACAGTTTTTAATCTACATACCAATGGTGCCTTAGACTTGTTTTTATAATAATAAAAAAGTTATTATATTTTTATAAAAAATAACAGCACCTTATATTTTATTTGGAATTTAGCTCAATTTTGTAGGCTAGTTTTTCCTATTATTTTGATATAGTTTAAAACATTATTTAACTAAAAATGACAGCCTTTAGAGTGCATAATTGCTCCTGTTATGCAGCATAGTGGTTTGCATGATTTTTGAAGGTCAATGTAGGCCAACAAATGATTGGATACACAAAATACACCAAATCGAAATTCATGTCAGGTTATTTTCTTAATATTTTGGTTATACTACCTAACTGATTCAACTTGTGCATTGGTATACAAATGTCTACCATTTTTTATCAAGAATTTCCTCAAGATTTGTATTTCCGTTGATTCCAATTTGTTTACAACAGAAATTAATTGATTTTAGTAGAAGGTAAAAATATTGTAAGACCTTTTCCCAAGTATATCGTATTTATAAATGATAACAACTTTAAGATTAATCTTAAAGAATCCCATGAGATATTTAGATTTAAGTCCATATAATTCCTTCTTTTATTTTATTATGGGCTAGGACAATATTTTTATGGCAATAGTCACTTTTTATCAATACAATTACATTAATTCAATACTAAAACTGTACAATAAATTAGTTATTACAAATGAATAGAAGATATAACATTTCGTCTGAGCATCTTTTCAAAAAATATAAATTCCCTTACCATATTATATACTATAATGTGTTACATTTGTATATGTAAATTTGAAGTTTTTTAATCTAAATTCCGAGAATAGAAGTTATCTTAGGGTGTTAATCAATTAGAAGAGAAGTCAGAAAGTTAGCTATAACTACAAAATTAGCTTTTTAATAATAAATTAATGGAAGCACAGTATACCCACTGTAGTACTTAAATATTTATATCTTGCACACTACAATAAAACAAGTAAATGTTAGTGTTTTAAAGAATCCCTTCAATTTCTATTGTACCAAAAATCTTAACACCAGTATACACTGAATAAAAATTTGGTTCTCTTCCCATTCCCCCTAATTTATCTTACAGACTTTCCCTGATAGTTTTTTCACATAAACCATTTATTATAGACTCATAAAACAGAATCTTTTGCAAATTTATGGTTTCAGCTCTAAATTTTTAAGGAGTGTCTTAAATTTAAAATTACAACTACACTGAGGGTCTTTTGAGTTACTGTTTACTCTAAAAACCATGATATGAATGGAATTCAAAAATATTTCTATTTGCGTAATGGTTAGAGCAATAATGATGATTTTGTTATTCTTCTTTTTTTTTTTAATACATGTTGTTTTTATTTTCAATCTTAAATGTGATTGCACAAACAGAAAAAGTAACTTGTGATTACATTCAAGATATACATCCCAAAAATACAAAAACGTGTATATCTTGACTTTTATAATCAAAAGAACCTCTGTCATTATTACCTTAAAAAAAGAAGACCATAAAATAGAGACACTTAGCTGACCTAGCCCTCACACACTTTAATACCATCAGGGTCAAAGATAAGAATTGATTAATAGAAACCTGATAGTATAGATGAAAGAAATGAGTTTTTTTCTTCTTTTTATATAATCGGCTTTAGAATTAAACTATATATCCTCATGTACCTTTGAATTTTTATCACAAATCATTATAAAATAAATACTTTTGTAGATAAAACATTATTGAGTTTCCTTTTCATCATCATTTTTAGAGTAAATAGACTTAAATGATATGTCATTATGATGCCATTTTATTTTTATTTTAAAGGTTGATCCTCCAATTTGGAGGGTGTGAAACCCAAAATTTTTAAATGTCTCTAAAGATAATGTTTTTCATCTACAGTGGGGTTTTAATATCTCCCCCCCCCCTATTTTTTAAATTATTGTTACATGACCACCTCCACATTAAGATTTTTGAAGCATTTTGAATTTAGAGTGATCCCCTAAAGTTCCCAAACACTAAAAAAATTTAGTCTTTTTACATTTATAATGAGTGGTTTTGGTTAAAAAACAATGTGATATAAAATATATAAAAAAATAGAACGGGGAACGGTTTTAAAACCAAGTTGTATAATGATACGAATGTAAAGAATCCATCTGGGAAAATTTGTGAATAGAAAATGGCGAAAAAATCCCTTTAGTTCTACCAGATATATGTTTTAATAAGCATATCTATAAAAGAGGGTCGTACAAATCTGACATATAAAGCAAACCATTTATTCCTTACTTTATCTTAATTTTAATTGTTACATGTTATTCATATAAATATTATTTTATGATATGACTATTTAAATCTATCACATTATTAATTATATAATTTTATTATTAACTAACTATACATTTTTGTTCAATAAAAACCAATTTCTTAAATATATTTAATAAAAAATGTTATTTATATACATTTTAAGATAAAGATATTTTATAACAAAACGTTTTAGAGCCATGATAGGCTAATAAAATATTATTTATGGTTATTTTATAACAAACCTTCTCAACTCTAACTGAAGAAATACAGTTATAACAATAAATAACTATGAAATAAATTACTTGTAAATATTTGTAAAGATATTATGGGGAAAGTAAAAAATAATGGAAAATATCCTTTTCCTTGTCAATCACATGTCATCATACAGAAATGAATATTCTGCTAAAAATCATAATCTCGTAATCATCTGTTTGTTGTAAGTATTGTTTCATTGTTTGTGGTTGGGTAAAAATCAAATTAAAATTCGGTGCTTCTCTGTTCGATTGCATTAAGAAAGAAATATGTGTAGTGATACGATTTCTCAATACAGTACTGAAGAAGTGTGTTGTCCGAGTGATGAACAACAAAGAAGCAGGCCTCCCACTTCAAATAGTGATAATATCAAGGCTGTTAAACAATTGATTCTCAACAATCGAATTAAAATTGATGAAGTTAAAATTATGTCATGGCTCATCATTATAAATCATCCTCGATTCTATAAATTTTCGAAAACTCTGTGATGTCTGAGTTCCATGCTAACATTTGCAAACCTCCTAGTAGCTTTAAACATTTTGAAGACAAAGAAGAGTCATTTCTGAACCAGGAAATAACCTTGAGACATGGATTAATCACTTTGAACCCAAGGGTAAGCAATAAATTTTTAATTGAAAACAAACGCCCTTCATCTCCTAAAAACATTTTCCAAAAAAGTTGATGATGATGATTTTCTGAAATATAAACGGTCAAATTTTTATTCACTTCATATTTAAAAGTGAATAGTGAAAATTAACTACTCCGAGCTACAGGGGCCACTGATGGCAAAAATCAAGTCCAAAAGGTGTGATTTTGCTTCAGGATAATTTTCAACCTCAATAGTTGCCCTCAAGATCTCCGTTGCTGCTAGATCACCCACCGTAGTCATCACCTGACTCTAATCTATTTTCATCTTTTTGGTAAATTGAATGAAGAGCTGCGAGGGAATCATTTTTGTCCTGCTTAGGAGGTCATGGAAGCGATGCAACATATTTAAGAAGTACTTGACACAAAAGTTTCATTCAGGAAGAAATTTAAAAGCTTTTTAGACTAAGTGCATAAAAATAAGAGGATTTTATTTTGAAAAATAAGCATATTTCATTTATGTAGGTGCAAATGAATAATATATTATTAACAATTCATTTTCATTTTTAATTTACCCTCATAAATAAAAAAAATAAGACAAGGTTGTGAATGTATTAAAATACATTTCTGAAGGAACCATTATGTTTTACTATGGATTTGTATTGAGTAAATTAAAAGGATTTAAGTTACTCAATGATAAAATATAAACATTTGATAACAAGAACAAATGTAATACACATGCTAAAAAATACAACAATATATTAGAAAAATTATTTTAAAAAATAACAATCAACAAATCTGTAGCCTAATAGTTTAAAACTGCATACAATTTCACATACAGTACATTATCAATTGTCATTTAGTTTGAGCAAAATATATTTGTTAAAGATTATAATGACTGCTTGAATATTGTATATTACGTAATTGTATTCTTATTCAATACAAGTAAAATCTAACTAAATCTAAATGTTACATAATATAGAATTTTCTAAAGTTCTGTATGACGAGAAGGGAATTTCTTGAGGATTGCCAAAAACAAGTTGTAGAATGCATATACGCTGACAACAATAATTGAAAGTAATACCACAGAGAAAACAGTGCTCAAAACATTTCCGTCTATAAAGTAGCCAGAACCTGGTGGGTTTTTGTTCTTCTTTTTTGCAGTTTCCCCTAAAAAGGTTTTAAAAATCAATTATCAAGGTACTAAAATTCTATAACAAACAAATTTTATAGTAAATTGATATGGAAATATGATCTAATATGTTGACAGACATTAAATAAATTAAATGATTACTTAGCCATCAAATCACCATTTTCTACAACTAAATCAGTTTGAAATAAGCGTGTTTTGTTGATTTATTAACACAATTGGAGCTGATTAGTTAATTAATTTAAGGGGACTTTTATCAGAGTTATAAATATTTAACGGGTGTAGTAATATTATTTACAGTACCTACTGTTTAGTTGTTACTAAATGATTTTTTAAATAATTTTATTCCTTGTTATTTAAAAGTGAAAAATCACTCGGCTATCATGACATTAAAAAAAGGAAGGAAATAAAATAACCTCTAACCCCCCTTTGTGAAATAACTCCTAGCCTTTAAATAATCTATAGCATCTGGGTCTGAAGAGAACAAGAGTTGGTCAAAAGAGATTTGGTTCAATTACTAAATAGCACAAGAGCATTAGCCACTCCATTGGAGCACATAAAGACAAAACCTTCCTCCAAATAAATAAATTAAAAAAATTATTTAACACTTAAATATGTTTTACATACTTGTTATTTTAAATGCTGTATGAAGAATAGTTTTTGAAGAGCGATAATTTAGTGCACGCCTAAATTTTTCACACAGGATAGAAGGTTACATCCTGTTATACTGGTTAACAATATGGGAAACAGATAAGAGGTAAAGGGGGGAAAAGAGCCTGCTGATTTCAAGGGTATAATGGCCACCTTCATGCCGGTAATGTGAATTCAATAGGATTCTATACGATTACACTATAGTCCCATAATCTAATTTTATGTACCGGTACTTATTTTAATTTTTGTGGCTTCCCTATCATGCTTATGTACAAACAACAATGACAACAGACGGCATGTTAAAAATGTTTCCTGAGGCCATGAAATGTGAAAATCAGTCAAGAAACAGAGGCTATTAACAAACTTACGATTACTTTTTATACCTAATAAAAGGTTTTTCTTCCTATGTAAAAATGTCTTGTCACCCTTGTTTTCCAACTTTTTATTACCACTACTTATCATGACCTACCAACACTGTACAATAACAGTATAGACGGTCAATCTTAAACGGTTGTATCTTAATGTTCTATTTTTCATAGAAAATGATTCTTAATTGTCACTGTTGTTTTGTTTATCTCTTTAATATTTTTTTGGTAAGAAATATACCTGTGAAGTATGTAGGTTTCCTCCTAATACACAGTAGATGTAGTTAAAACAGAACTTCGCCGGTAGTAATTTTTTTAATTATTGAAGGAGAGTGTTAACGTCCCCCCCCCATATATATAACAGAAGAGATAATTCCAGTCTGATCGTATATTACGGATGCACGACCTAAGACTATTTCAAGTCCAATAACAAAGTGTACAAATTTAAATACAAGACAAGATGGAAGAAACTCAAGATCAAATACAAAATCATAATACTAGCTAACAATAATGTCTGTTATAAGTTTTGTGATATTATTAAACAAGAAACTTATCTTACGTATTAAATGAATAAATTAATAGGCCTAAAAGATTCCATAGTAACATATGAAGAAGTCATAAGTTAAGATAATTACATACTGTGATCATTATCAATTTGAAACGTGTTTTATCACATTTAAATAAAAAATAGAATGCGTATATATTATAAATACAAGGCAATATATACTAGACCCAAAATTCCGAGTAAGAAGAGAATAATGCAAATATTTACCCTCTTCCTTTACAGTTTCTGCCATCAGTCGACTCATCAGGTCAATGTTAGCTCTCATCTTTTCCAACAAAATATCTCTACTGTCTTCCGATTCCGTGAAAGTCTCAGGCATTCCTATCAACAAGCAATTTGACCATTAAATATATATAGATCCAATAAATTATTGTAGTTCATAATGTAGTCAAATTTTGTAGTTTGTATGTGATTTGTAAATATCATACATTTCAAAATAAACACATTTTATACATTAATCTTCACAAGAGTTTTTTTAAATTTATAAAAATGTTAAACTTAATGATTCTATGAATTATATTTCTTGTTGGAGATTTGATAAAAAATACTATGCTGATTAATTCATGAAAATTATACACAATACTTTGTATATAAATTACGACCTTGATTTAAACATATAAAATAAAAAGATACCAATTTAAATTCCACCATCGGTTGTCAATTAATTATCATAAAGCCTGTGTGTATATTAAAACTAATGTGATTACGATCTCATGAGGAGTTGTCATAGAAAACATGGGGATATGTCATTTTATATGACACAGTTTCTTACTGATCATTGCTGTTTTCAGTAATATCTGCGTAGGATGAGTAAGGTTACGACGCAAAGCACACCTACTTTGAATGTGATATATGGGCAAATGAGAGACAGTGGCTTGAGGCAGAAGTTGGTCTACTGGACCCAGTTACATTGGTAAAATGTTGGAAAACAAGGCACCCTAAAATCAGATCTCATACTTTGTTTAAATTGTACTGAGACAGAAGAAATTATATAATGAATAACTAAATGGAAATTAGCATGTGACTAGATGGATTTTCCCTTGTTGTTTAAAGGAAAAATACCATTCAGTCATCATATCCTTATGAAAAATGGGAGAAAAGAACATTAAAAAAAAAAGACTATTAGCACTTGAATACTCTAATAGTGTCAGGTTCAGAAAAGAACAAGAGTTGGTAAAGACTTGATAGGAAAAATGAAAAAGAGGGACCTAACCCAAGACTACATGAAATAACATTTAGATCCAGCTTGGTTACTTAAGGATTACCAAACCTATACATCTCTAAGGGTGTGACTAGATGGAGCCTATTGGGGGTGTAAAATAGGCTTTTCCTTGATGTAATCCGGAAACATGGTTTCGAGGTGGATTTGAATGCCTGGAGAAAGAGGATATTTTTTAACCAGTAAGAGTCCTACATTATCTAGGAACAGCTCCCAGGTCCCAAGTCTGACAAAGTCCTATACTAGGCCTATAAGGATTTTCCCTTCTCTCTCTCTCTCTCTCTCTCTCTCTCTCTCTCTCTCTCTCTCTCTCTCTCTCTCTCTCTCTCTCTCTCTCTCTCTCTCTCTCTCTCTCTCTCTCTCTCTCTCTCTCTCTCTCTCTCTCTCTCTCTCTCTCTCTCTCTCTCTCTCTCTCTCTCTCTCTCTCTCTCTCTCTCTCTCTCTCTCTCTCTCTTTATATATATATATATATATATATAATTCCATCTATATCTATATAAACTCTGCATAATTATATAAAATGACAGTTTTCCATATAAAATATCATTGCAACCATGGTTAACAGAATGGATTAATTTAAAAAATTACTATCAAACTATTTTAGGCTTTCTCAATAACGCAGTCCTGTTGGACCTCCAATAATTATGATGGATTCCTACAAAACAAGTAATAAGTACAATTTTTATTTAGAATCCTATAAATTATTGTAAAAGAATCTTTCTTAAAGAAAAGCAAAGTTAATTCAAATGTTTACTGTAAAATTCAAACTTTTGAATGGTACAAAAATTAAAACTGTCATAAAAGAAATATTTTTATTATGGTGCATACTATTCTTGGCAGGAATACATATCGAGATTGACGAGTCCTTGATAGCCTATATAAAAGCTACAAGCTACAAAAATATATATTTTTTAAGAGTGTTCATAAAATGTTTTATCAAACTTTGAGAGGTGATTGGAGACATCAAAATTAACGAAAAATATAAACATATGTCCAAAACACTTCTTCCTTTTATGTCTGTCTGCCATTTTTTGTTTTATCAATAACAAGATATACCTCCAGAACTAATAGAGATACTGATACAAATACTCTATTCCAGAACATTTTATAGCCCTACCATTTATTTTTACTACAAACCTATGAGGGTAGATCAGCTTATGTCTACAGAGGGAATATACTAACCAAATATTTGTCTCCCTACATTAACACATTCGGACATTAAAAGTAAAGAATTATTAAACAGTAAAAATGTGTTTTTCTTTTTCTGACCGAATTAATTTGGTAAATTAATACTAGGATTTGTATTGTGTACAGAAGGAAATATATACACTAAATTGGTTTTCTTAACTTAACATTTTTCTGTTAATTATGTTAGAATCTAACATATTTACAGATTAAGGGAATTCGTAGTTTTATAAATTTATTTGAAATCTAAGTAATTTTGTATTAACATTAATTTTTTATTTTGCTAGACAGAATAATTTCCTATAAAGTAAACCCATTAAAAAAAAAAAAAGTTTCCATATTCATAATTATTATAAAACAAACAAAAAACACTATATAACATTTTAAAATCTACAAACTTTTCTCATCCAACATTAGGAATGAGACAACAAAATTACCTTCTTAAAAACTCTATATAACATTTTAAAATCTACAAACCTTTTTCATCAAACATTAGGAAGGAGACAACAAAATTACCTTCTTAAAACCCCTATATAACATTTTAAAATCTTTAAATCTTTCTCATCCAACATTAGGGAGACAACAAAATTACCTTCATAATAAAATGATTTCTGTATCCTTGCAGTAAAAGTATATTTTGGTGAGCTTTAAATGGGGGTGTACATAGGGTGAGAAGGGTATTATTTACAATAAAATATAGTATATAATTATAGAACAATGTACTTTTAATAATTAATGGTATGCCTCCTACAATAGGTGTATGAAATAAAACAGTTTACTCACCAGTAGAAGTTTCTGGCATTTCACTCACAAATGACATTTTCATATGATTCTATCTAGATAATCCAATCAGTGTGCACAGATTTGGAAAGAATAAAAATTACTATACTGATTTAAATGAATATTTACCTAAAATTAAAGTTCTCTCTAGTTTTATTATTTATATTAGATTATTTAGCTCTTTATTGAATTGATTTACGTCTTCAAATCTACGTCAAGTTGGTGTATTGATTTCTTCTGCTAAAAACTGGGCTTGTTTCTGGGGGGAAGTGCTATTCTGTCATATGGTATGAATTGATTGTTGCTAATGTAAGTATAACAAACAGTAAAAAATATAAGAAAATTATTCTAATTATAACAATTTTGTTGTAAATAGTTTCGTAAAAATGATTTATAATTATAATTTACATTACATAAAAATGATTGGGGATAAAAATATATTTATATATAATTTTAAAATTCGTATTCAAATAATATTCATGTGCTATGTATTTAAGCTAGCAAACATAACGTGTAAGAAATACTATAAGCTGTGACAGTAGCGCAGACGTGAGTTTGCCATGTTGGCCCAACAACAGCTGTGAAGTTTATCATTTTAGAAGTAACCTGTTTACTAGTAAATATTTTGTGTTGAAGTTATTTCTGTTTTGTGGATTTTTGAAGGAAAAGTGACAATATACTAAACAGCAATGGTGTTAGCAGATTTAGGGCGGAAGATTACTTCCGCCTTGAGATCGTTGAGTAATGCTACAGTAATAAATGAAGAAGTAAGTACATGGGCTAGGCCTTTTTCTTGATTTAGATTATGCCATAAGTTGTAATATTTCATTTACTAGATGAGATTCCAGAGTAAAAATTAACAACGACACATATTGAAATCCAATGCATGTATGGTTTGCATAGTTTCTTATAAATGAAAGTGTTTATTCCAAAGACTGAATAATTGTGTTTCAGTGGAAAGGTTAGGCATGGTCTGATTTCTTTCTCATGGAGCCTCGTTGTTTTTGTTTTAAAATCAAATACTATTGTTAATAAAATTAGTTTTGCCTTCTACTAATATACATATTGATAGCTTGGGGAATAAAATAATTTTTAAGTAAATTTAAAATATATAGACTTCATATTATAGGTTAGCCCATAGTCCTATGCTTAATACCTATCCTTTGGTATGCCTAAGTAACTGGCCTACAATAAGTAACAAATCTGGGTTCATTCTAAGAACAAGTTGGAGAAAGAGGTAGTTAATTTTCAAAGTTTAAATTATACTGGTGTTATTTACAAGTATGCAGTGTGCATTAAAAACATCATTTTTGAAGTTATGTAAACTGTATGAGCATGGATTCTATTCAGAAAATCAAATTATAAAATACCATAACACTAAACACTCTTGAAAGTAGGCTTATACCAAACAAGACTGGCTGCTACATTATTGAGTAATTATGAACTCAAATATCTGACTGGATTTATAAAAAACAAATTTTGTCAAGACAATAGGGTAATACATATTGACCTTGACTTGTGAGATAGGATACTTGATAGAATAAAACTTGATTATAAATTCTTACAAATAGTAGGTACTTTATTTATTTAACTGATAGTTTATTTATTGTAGCTCATGCATCACTAAAGATGGCGATTTGTCATTGAAACAAGTTTTAATAAATAAACGTAGGCTACTGTTTGTGAGAAGTCATGTTCAAGTTTGTTAAGAATCGTTAACTTAACATGTATCTTGAAAAAAATATGTTTGTACTCTGACTATTTACTGTTTCACAGTGATAGTTGAAAATGAAAAATACGAAATACAGAGGTAATTAGGTTATGCAAAGTTGTAGATATCTAGAGAACTTTCATTGAACTGTTATCAATGCTATCAGCATTGATTTGATTAATTGGACATGCACACACAAGTTTATCTGTGAGTTTTATTTTGAAATGAATTGGAAATATTATGATTGGTTTTAATTAGTAAAGTATATTTGTTCAATGTGAATAAAAATAAAGAACTTTATAACTTACCTAACTTTTTCCGTATGTCAAAGCTTGTGGTTTAGTTATATCATTTTTTGTGTTTCACTTGATCAGTGTAGGATTAAGGACTAGTTGCATAAAATTGAGTTGATTATATTTAAACTCTAGGCTATTATTTATACCTAGAATAGCATGTGATATATGATATTACATTATTAAAACCACCATCTTTCAATAAAAACCAAAATAATTTCTATTATTGCCCCTATTTACTTACTTTTAGTTCTAAGTAACTTCTGGATTTCGTACTTTTATTTTCAGTATTCATTGTTCATTTAAGATAGCACCAATATAATGTTTAATCTTAATAATTCCAGACAGATTTGGTTTTTTAAATTGTGGTCTAGTAAAATTCATAATTACCGCTTGTTGTATCATGTCTGTTATCTTTTTATCTCTATAAATAAACATGAAGTATCTAAGAGCATAATGTTTATTAAGGGTAGTCATTCCTAGAAGCAGCTGGAATGTTTAAATTTTGGGTTAAATATGAATAGGTAATATATATAAATAAAACCTAGCCTATATAAATAAATTTATCCTTTAGGCCAAATATTCATCATTTTGTTGTAAACTTTATACTGCTATTTTATTTATTAGATTTAATTGGTGGATAGATAGATTAAACTTTTTCCATGAGTAGTAGAAATGCAATGTAAATAATGAAGCCCAGAACAGTCATTTTCATCAATTTAAGGTTGATGTAGATAAAAAATATTTATTCATTTTATTTATTTATTTGCATCATTTATGGCATACATAGTGCAGCAGTGCTGTGGTATACATTTGACTTGTCATACTATACAAAAATTACTCACAACACATAATACAAATACACAATATACAATACAACAAATAGGTAGACATTTTATAAAATACAAACAAATTAAGACACCAGTGAACCATGTATACGTGTTATCTAGCTATTAATCAATTATTTGAGTCGTCATCTTGAATACAAAATGCATCCCAGGAGCCCAGAGGTTATGAGCTGAGGTGCCTCTGAGTAAAAAGCACTTCTCAAGAGGTATCCTCTGAGTGATCCGCAAAAATTTTTGAAACAACTTTGTTTTTTATATTTTTCGAAAGTTTATTAAATAATTTCAAACCAAAGTAATAAACGCCACGTTCTAAAAATTGCAATCTGTGCACAGGATATTTCAACACTTTTTTCCTCATGAGATATTTATGGTTATGTTGTTTTTCTTCGAACATACTTTGGTTTGCCTTAAAAAACACCAACATTTCATATATATAAATAGTTAAAAGGAAAAGTTAAAATTTTATATTTTTCAAAAAAAGGTCTACATGATTGATTAAATTTCAAATTAAACATTACTCTAACTATTCGTTTCTGAATATGGAAAATTTTAAAAGCATCGACAGAGTTCCCCCAGAAGACCATATCTCAGCCAAGAACATACATATGCAGAGTAAACTGATTTTATGGTTTTTACGCTGCTAATCCTTGATATCATTCGGAGAGCAAAGCAAGCAGATGCCAGGAAATCCACAATCTTTGAAAAGTGACATCTCCAATTTAAATTTTCGTCCACAATAATACCCAGAAAATTTACATTAACCGTGTTTTGGATTTCATCCTCACCTCTAACAATAATTGTATTTGGAGTTGATTTTGTTTTAAATTAATTGTATTAATTTAGTTTTTGCTACATTTAATTTCAAATTATTTGCTATAAACCAATCATTGGCCTTTGACATCACCAAAGTAGTGTCATTAGCAAATAATACTGATTTTGCATGACCAATGTTTTCAGGTAAATCGTTCAGATAAATTAAAAAGAGTAAAGGCCCGAAGATTGAATCTTGAGGTACATCACGAGGTACAGGCTTCCATATAGACTCATAGGAGTTGAGAGAACTGCCAGTATAAACTATCTTCTGCTTTCTGTTAAATAAATATGACTATCCAATTATTTGATTTAAACCTTTTATACCATAAAAATCAAGTTTTCCTATTAAAATGTTATGGTCAACCCAGTCAAAAGCTTTTGTCAAATCACAAAAGACTGATGCAACCTGACCTTTTCTATCAATAGGCCTACAATTTATAATCATATCCATAAGAGAAAAAATAGTAAAAGTGGTAGAGAACCCCTTACGGAATCCAAATGGATTCTTATTTAAAATATTATATTTTCCAAAAAAACAAATTATTCTAGTCATCATTGATTTTTCAAAAAAATTTTGAGAAACTGATAACAATGCTATAGGACGGACGGTAGTTTGCAACATCTTTATTATCACCGTTTTTAAAAAGTGGTCTTATAATAGTAAGTTTCAAACTATCTGGGAATATACCTGATTCATATGAATTGTTTACGAGACGGGAAAGCGGTTTTGAAATTAAATGTGCACTAGCCTTTAACACAGATGTTGGGATTGCATCCCAGCCTACGGACTTCTTGTTTTTTAAATTCATAATAATTTTGTAAATTTCAGAAGGAGTGGTGGGATAAAGGAACAAGGAGTTTGGAACTCCTTCATCCTTTCCTTTAAGAAATGACTTGCAATATTAACATGCTGCTTTAAGCTTCAGATCACATTTATAAAAAAGTTATTGAATTTACTTGCTATATCACTTGGTTTCTTAATTAGCTGTTTAACCTGCTTTAAAATAATATCATAATTTTGATGCTGCTTTGCTCTCCCTGTCTCTTTATGGACAACTTGCCACATTGCCCTTGCCTTATTTTCAGCACCAAAATTATATCTGTCATTAGCCATGCACTTTGCATCCCGAATGACTCCTCAATATCTTACAATATCCCAGCTGTGGGATCTCAATGAGTCATGTAATTCACAGTTATGTTGACAAGAGATTCTAATACCTATTGTTATCCTGTTTGTCCCTTTCTTCGAGATTAATAACTTATAAGCGGGAAAGCTTCTTCAAAACACAAGTTAAAGTTTGAAAAAAAGTTGTATAGTCATTATTTAAATCATTTGAAGTCAATGAAATTTCAAAAAAAAATTTCACATCGCAACCGTGAGATGAAATAATTCATATTAGGCTACTATTATTGTAAATTCTTTTATACTTTGGTTTCAAACCACAGGTTTGGTTGAAGCTCTCTAGTGACACAGACAGACCCTTGTGATCCAATAATCCGGGTTCACATAAACTAATTGTTGTTGGTTTAAAATTTGTGAATATGTTATCAATTCATGTTTTTGATTCAGGAGTTATTCTCGTTGGTTGGTGAAAATTAATTAACAGATTATAAGATTTTATGAGTTCTAAAAGTTCCAATTTCTCCTTTGTATTTTGAGAAAAGTTTATGTTACAATCCCCAGTTAAAACTAACATTTTATTTTTTGATCACTTAAATATTTCATTCAATAATTGATCTAATTTTTTCATAAAAATGCAGACATCGGAGTTTGGAGCTCTGTACATGGAAACGACCTTACATGATGGACCATTAGGCAATTTTAATTCAGTTATAACATATTCAAAAATGCTTTCTATGCTTGTGTTATTTAACATATTGTCTTCTGGAGATTTAACATCATCTCTGATGAGAACTGCAACTACTCCTCCCCTGATTTACTTCAAGCATGGAGATGCAAGATGGTGATTAAAAAAATAGAGATCGTTTTGTTTTAAGTTTCGATTGATCCAAGTGATTTACATCATCTTCAGTTTTGTTTTGTTGTTTACTGTCAAGTAAATTACTAGTTTTATTGGTTAAGTTTTGAAGCCCTGTCTTCCACATTCTACATTGTAACCACTTATACTAGAAATACTAGGCTTCCTTATAGGTGTTTATTATTACCACAGTTTACATGTCTTTATCATTTAATTTAATTAAGATGGATGACAATTTTTTATTGTTTTTGATCATCAATTAATTTAACTTAGTACCTACTTTAGCCTCCTATCACTGTGAATGGTCTAGTGCAAGATAATTAACTATGAAGAAACATTAGAGCTTGGAATTTGATCGACCATATGACTGAACCGTGAGCCACTGAATCATTAGAATGACACTACCTTTGACAAAAGATCATAAAATAATATAATATACAGATAATTTGAAAATCAAAATAAAATGATATCCAATAAGTTCAAAGTAAATTAATGTAAATAATAAATAAATACCAAAAATTAAATGTTTGGAAAATTAAGATGAATATGTAAGACATCTCTATTAATTTTAAATAGATCCATTAATTCTATAATTTTTAAACTTATATTAATTACACCAATTAAATCTCAATGATAATAATTGTTAACGAAAATAATTGGAAAATGGGAAATGTAGGTGAACATAGGTGTTATATAGATAAGGAAATAATATTTTCTCAACTAAAGGCAGTGGTAATCAGATTATATGTGCAATAATACTGAAAAAAGAAAATACCAATGATTTTGAGAGCCAATTAAAATATTATACCATTCATAACCTTTAGGAATAAAAATAAACTTATCGCTTAACTTTGTTCTGTGAAGGACCTAATTATAGAAATGTTAGAAATCAAAAAAATTCAAATAAGAACTTTTCTTGATGAGACCATAAAACTATTAATCAGAAGGATATAAACGCAATATTTCAAAAGTTGATAAACAATTATTATTTATTTTGAATAACAAAATTTATTCAGACAATAACAAACCGATTTCAAATATTCCTTATGATCGTGGTTTATTATTTAATTTATTATCTAATAAAGAATTTATATTTATAATCTTCTTACTCGTTACAATTAATTATTTCTTTTAAATTTATTGATTTTAACGCTAATACGTAGTTTTACCAGCAAGTATGGAAAATACTTTTCCTTTTTTGTTTCAATAGCCTACTTGCTGGTAAAAAACATATTAGCGTTAAAATCGATAAATTGAAAATTAATAAATACATACGCAAGGGCTGCAAAAGGAGTAAAAATTAATTTCAATACCATAATGTAAAGGTCCGGAGTTAGATTCCCAGTCTAGGTCGTATGTATTTATTTTATTCGTTATTCAAGCAGATTGGCACCCAACATTTGATTATTTATACACAAACCTACAATTTTATAAAAATGAGAAAAACATAAAAAATGAACTTAACAATGCCTAGATTATACTAAAATTAAAAGAGTTATGGATATTTAATTTTTAATTATAACTCTTTTACTTTTGAATTTGCTTTATTTTTAAAAATAACAATTTATATATTTTATTGTGTAAGTGTAATGCTGTTATGATTTGATTTATTTATGACAACCACATTGTATTATTATAACATATATATTAAAAATTATTATTTATTATTTTATTTGTTGTAGATATCCCAACGTTACAAAATTGTAGATATAGTAATTGTTCTTTGTTGATTTTAGGTTTTAAATTCTATGCTGAAGGAAATATGTGCAGCACTATTAGAAGCTGATGTTAACATTAGGTTGGTTAAAAAATTGCGGGAAAATGTACGTGCTGTTATTGATTTTGAAGAAATGGCAGGAGGGCTTAACAAGCGACGGATGATCCAGAGTGCTGTATTTAAAGAACTTGTAAAGGTTAGAACATTTTCTTTCTGTGACTTTATCGTTATAATAATTCCATTACAATTTATCTATCTAACAATTTTATTTGTTTTATTTCTTCCATATACTTTGTAAAGTGAAAGTTATATTGGTCACAAAGTTAATGTAAAGTTTAGTTTGTGGATATATCCATTTTGAGGTCCACTGAGCTCAGAAAAGTGGTTTTTGGAATTATATTTTACTCTTGTCTGTACTTCTCTACAGTTCAAACAATTAGATTGATTTTTTATCAAATTTGGTATATATTTTAGCGATATCTCGAGGAGTGTTTCTAATTTTTTTGCTAACTCAAAATTTAGGAGTTAATTGATACAATAATTGATGCATTCACTACAGTGGTTCCATAAAGAGATGTATTTATTATATTTATTTGTTATTTTCACATTACATCTGGTTCAAGTTATAAAAAGATCAAAATTATTTTATTACATTGAAATTGAAAGTTTTTATAAACTTATTTTTCTTAGGTTAGTTTAGTGTCTTTTTCAAATCTTTTAACAGAATATATTCTTCTTCATTGTTTTAATCAACTAATCTGTATTTACTAACACATGAAAATAATAAAAAAACTTAAATAAAGTGAAGTAATACATACCAATAATAAACTTAAATTTTCTAACCTTGTCCAAGGAAGAAAAGGAAGTTTACTTTAAAATATACCGAAAACGAACTTTCTCTGACCAAATAAGTAATTTAATCACATCATCCACTTAACCAAAAAACAACAGCATACAATAGCCTAGTTCATCGCTTTCTATCTGTTGCCTTAAAAAAATCCATGTAAGGCTGTGAATTAATCATAATTAAACATATTCCCTTAGCTAACAGTTATAATGGTACACTGATCGATGAATTGATTAAAAAACAATCAAAGAGTCTAGTTAATACTAAGAAAAATAAATCCTACATTTCTATAAAATTTGGAATGGTATTTAATAACTTACGAAATGAAATCGCAAAAAATGACATTGAATATCTATCTCAAAAAACAGGAATCAACAAAATTTCATGCAGATTGTCTGAGCTATTATATAGGTCAAACAGGACATCCTTTTATAAAAAGGAACATACACCAAAAACTACAACCCCCCCCCCCTAAAGTCAAATTTTGCTGAACATTTAATATCCTGCATATATGTAAAAAAGGTTGTTTTACATGGACTTGTGGGTGGAGTCCGCCATATACAAACCCTCATAAATCGAAAACCATTATTTATTAAATGACAAGTTGTCGTATCAGTCAAACAATGTTTTCGACACATTAATTGACTTCTTAAACAATAAGTTATCTCTACTCGCACATCACAATCTAAGTTCAGTAATCAGTAAATCCTTGCCCGGGCATTATGTATATGTGTTGTTTCTATAATTTTGTTAAAGTATTTATAAGTATTGTGTTTTTTGTTCATCTTGTATAAACTCTATAAAATTATCTACAGCCTCTCTAGTGAGTGATAAACTTTGACTTTTTGATAAATGTAACAATTTATGCGACCAGAAGATGGGGTAACCCAAAACTGCGGTTGTCATGAAAAATATATGAACAGGACTAAATAGACAGATTACAGTTAATTTTTATACCTAGATTATATTTGTAAGTAAAGTACTTAGGTCAGAATTTTTAGTTTGTTTTTATTTGTGTATAATTATATATTCATAGCGAATTACTTTATAAAAATTCTTTATTTTTGTAACTATTAAAATAATTGGTATGGGATTCTCTCCATACTCTATGCGTCCAGTCCAATGCCAATATGGTGCACCTAGGATGGGTATCTGGGCACTGTGGGATCGAGAGTAATGAGAGGGCGGATCTGTTAACGAAGAAAGGGGCTGCTGGCTGCCTTTTCGGACCAGAACCCACTTGCAGGATCAGTCATTCAACGGTAAGAAAATGAGCCAAGCAAGACCACATCTTAAGATGGAGACATTTTCCTGCCCAGAGATTGGGTAAGCATCTTCTCTCGGGACCAGATCCTGCACTGACAAAGGTGCTGCTTCAGTATGATAGGAAGTCTCTGAGACATAGTTGCTATGATTACCGGACATGGCCGATAGTCACTTAAATAAGGTGGGACAACTACAAGTCTCGCCTAACTGATGTCTTTGAGGTCTCGTACCTGAGACTGCAGTACACATTTTGTTTATTTGTGAAGCCCAAAAGAAGGAGAATCTTTGGACCACAACAACCAGACATAAATTTTGTCAAGAATACCTAGCACAAGATCCTGGATCTTGTTAAAAGCACTGGGGTCGGTGTAAGGTGAACAAAGAAAAGGGGGAGAAATAGGTCAATTATAAGATTTAATGAGTAAGTAAACAGATAAAATTAAGCCAATGTAAACTAACAATTTTTATTTTTCTTCCTGCAGAGCCTTTATAATCATCTTCAGTACTTTTACACAAAATAGCTGTATTAATAGTATTAAAATACTATTTTAATATTGGTTCTTTTTCATTATCTCCCCCCCCCACTAATTTTTATCATGCGTTTTCCATGATCGCACCAATAATTGTATCAAACAACATTTTATTGAACAAGAATCATCAAAATATCATTCATCTTTTTTCAGGAGCCAGCTTGCAAATTCTTGAAAGAATGTGGGTAGTAGCTAGAAATGTGAATGTGGCATTGCAAGAATTTTACTATATGTGAATTCGTTTTGAGGTAAAAAGTGAATAAAGAACAAAAACCTTTTCCAAGCTTCAGGATATTCCAAAGATTTAACCAACTTATCTTGTTCCAGTGTAAACAATAAAATCCTAATCCCTTTGTTTTCTCTTCATAATTACCTTGTATTCTTGTATTCTACCTTGTATCTGGGTATGTGGAATGGGTATCTTGTATTACCTTGTATTCTTCATTAAATGTTACTATTACCATTATACGTCCTGGAATTGTGTTTATTTCAATCTAAATAAATTAACCTAAATTACATTCAGTAGGATGATAACAAAAACGTGCTAAAATGAATGGGAGAAAAGAACCGTACAAATATTTTAAAACTGGTGTCTCACAGTAGTTAATTTATTTGTTTACTTTGTTATAGTTAGTCGATCCAGGAGTGAAAGCACATCAACCTGTGAAAGGTAAACCTAATATCATTATGTTTGTCGGTCTTCAAGGATCTGGAAAGACCACAACCTGTACAAAGTTAGCTTACCATTATCTCAAAAAGAATTGGAAAGCATGTTTAGTGTGTGCTGATACATTCCGTGCAGGAGCATATGATCAACTTAAACAGAATTCTACCAAGGCAAGGATACCTTTTTACGGGAGGTTAGTAAACAGTTGTATTATAAGTTTACTATTCTAGTGGGAAAACCAGTAGACCAAATTTGGACATAATAAAATATGCAACTGACTCCTGATTAATATATAATTTACAAAAACCTTTTAAAATTTTTATTTAAAATAAGTAAAAAACAAATTTCTTATTTTTCATTAAAATATTTGATATCAGAAATGAGTGTTTTAATTACTTGTAAGGTAAACTTCTGGTTTGTGATATCTAAGTCGCTTTCATTAAATATTTAAAGTTCTATTATCTGTTGGATAATGTCACATCATGTGACTTCATTGTAATCGATGATATCAACTGAACGAGCCTTTAATGATGGAGTTGCGATCACAAAGCTTGTTTTAAAACTTTTTTTTTTTAATGAAGAGAAATGACAGACTATCTAATATTACAAGAGTAAGTATTTCTGGTAATAATAATTTTTTTGCAATCTGCCAATAAAATATGGTAAATCATATTGGAAATGTATGAGTAATAATAATTCTTGATACGTAATCTGTGAAGGACCTAGGCCTGTTAGACAGCTTTAATTTTGCTGATGTGTGACAGCATAATGAGATTCTTTTAGCGTTATTTATTCAAGCATTCACAACCAGAAGTTACGAACCATAGCGTCCCTCTTTTCTTCATGATGCTGAGTCAACACTGTATCTTTTTAAGCAGTCACAGGAATTTAAACCCGGAACCTGTAGCACTAAAAGTGAGAGCACTAGCCACTAGACCAACCGAACGCTTTCACGTTGTTTTGTATAGATATTTTATTGTTTTTTAATCATTTTTAATATTTAGCGACCAATGGAAAATTTCTTATATATAGTTGACATTATAGCTAACTCGTATATAACAAATTAATTTTCACATGTGTTAATTTTTGTTTAAATTTAATATGCATACCATTTTACAATGTGGTGGGAGTATTTTATGTAAGGAATAACATTTTTTAATATTTTTAGTTACACAGAAGTAGACCCTGTAGTAATAGCACAAGATGGTGTAGAGATGTTCAAGAAAGAAGGTTTCGAAATCATTATTGTCGACACAAGTGGACGTCACAAACAAGAAGAGTCGTTATTCGAAGAGATGTTGCAAGTATCAAATGCTATTGTGAGTTCAGCTTTTCATTATTTGATTTTATTCATGATTAATTAATAAGTTTCTTGTCTTTTTATTTACCCAATGTACGAAATATAGGGTAAGTTTCGTAATTGGAAAATATTTCAACGATTCATACAAGAAGGTGATTTTCAACATGTAGATTCGATAGCGGGTATAAAATTAAGATAGTAACATGAAATTTGGTTTAGGGGACTATAGTGTGTTCATATATGACCTTATGAAATTCAGAAATGTCAATTTAAAATGTCAAAATAGCAGCGATTTTAAACAATTTTTCGTTCACATCTCATATGTTGTTCAACTATAATACACTAAATTAGATAAACATTTATAATTTAAATTTTACATAAAATATAATGGTATCAACATTACTTTTCTACAATAATAAAAGCGAAGTTATTGACGGAAATGTAATTTTGAACCCTGATTTGTTAAGAAAATGTGATATTTGTATAGTTCCGAGATCCAGTAGGGCCGAGTCACAGACATAAGCATAGTAAATAGAGGATGGAGGCTTATTCATGTATGTACAGCTTTGAAGGCTGTTACAGCTGATATGAGCGAAGCGAGTGAAGATTTTTCAACAGAAACAGATCTACAGGCCCATTAATAATCAAGAAAGCACATGTGAGAGGTTGAGAAAATCTTTATAACAAATGTTTTAAACAAACTTAACCTATACTAGGTAAGACCCTTTGATACAATTTAACATTTCCTACAAGGTCCAAGAAATCACTTTTTGTTACATTTAGAGGATCTGCTTGTATTACATTGTACCGCAATTGTTTTTGCCTCAAAATAAACAAAAAACTAAAACAAATACAGTGGAACTATGATAACTTAAACCTTTATAGCTCGACTTCCTTGATATTTAAAATTTTTGCCATTCACCTTCAAGTTCCATAACCCCCAATGATAATTTTCCTTCTACAAGTTGAATATTTTAAATAAAGAACCTTGATAAGACAGTTTCCTGGATGCGTTGGTAAAACTTTCTTAAAGCTCAAAAACCTCTACAAGTCAAAAGTTTGTAATAAAATTGTCTCTATAACTGGAAATTTTGGCCAGTGGATCTTTGTAAGTCAAAGTTTAGGGTAGCAGTACTATGCAAGATGACAAAATTTTCATGTTAAGACATGAACTTCGCGCAATCTTTTAAAACAAAATACTTGTACTGTGGTGTTTTCTTTCACTTATTCTTTATTACAGGATTAAAAATGTAATCAGAACACAATCTAGATGAATAAACTGGTTTGGTCATTTATAACTTGAAGTCAGTGATTCTTGCCCTCAGTAACTCGAACCTCACTATCAAATTATTTGATATCTCGAAGTTTTAGTAATTCCCTTAAGATTCGAGTTATCGAGGTTTTGCTGTATGTATGACGAAGCTGGGTAATTGCCATGATGGCATCCATCAGTTTGTTTGAATATATTCTTTTTAATAAGGTCTTTCTGTCTTAACCATTATTTAATTTCTTAATGTTATTGAAGGTACTAGAGTACTTTTTTCAAAATTTCACAAATATTCAGTTTAGATCATAATAATTATAAGGACTAGTTTTTTATATTGAAATTGCTATGGTACAAGTTAAAGTGAACACACCCTGTATAGATATTTCAACAACTAAATACAGATGGAATTTGTTTAATTCCCAGTAAAAACTTCTGCTATACATTTTTTAAAATGATTTATTCTACGTTTGCAATTAATTTATCTTATCTGCAAATTCTAAAATTGTAATCAAATCTTGATAATATTTCTACAAGTTGTACATAATTAGTTCCTCTTCTTATCTCCAAAATTTAAGATTTGTTTCATGACAACCATACACAACAAGTTGGTGTGTAAACATAATCTAAGCTAAGTTTGTTTCAAACATTTGTTACACAGGTTTCATGAACCTTTATCACTACTTTCTTGACATCGGCTATGCCCTAATGGTCTTGTAGATGTTTATATATTTACCGTCTCCACCACTTGGTGTTGCCAGATCTCGTAATTCTATGAATATCACATTTTCTGGGGAATCGGGTTTCAAAATTACATTTTTGACAATGACTGCTATTTGTCATCGTAGAGATGTGGGATTGGTATCATTAGTGTGTTATAAATAAAAATAATATGAGATATGAACAAAAAACAGTTTAAAATTGCTGAGATTTTAATAAACGAAGATGACAACTTTGTTGTTGTAATAGCTATAAGGGTCTAATAGGAATAAACATTTTACTTTTGACAAAAAGTTTGTATTTTGTTTATTCCCAAGTGTGGTAAGGGACTTTTGAAAGTGTAGAGATTTTAATGTTTTTAATAGGTATGAAGTAGTGCAAAAGATTGATGTCAAGTACATATGTGCACCAGATTGATAATTCCCCAGTGTCACCCCCACGCCAAAACTTCATGTTTAATATTTTCATCTAATCAATATCTGCATTTTTTTTTGCAATTACCAAATTTATTGTATACTACGTAAGTAAAATGGACTAATTTAGTTTAAAAAATTGTTTGTAAGCAATTTTCCATAGAATAACCTGCCAATACAGTTACCATCATGGCATAGAGTGGTGAACATCATTCATTTGTAATTAATCCCAAAATGCTGATTCTGTCATCGCTAATACAATCAATCCATTATCATGATTCAAGACAATCAATGAATGTCCTAACAGAAATGGGGCATCTAATCTCAAACCGAGGCAACATCTTATGGCCTATAAGGTTATCCGATCTTGGAGCATGTGATATCTGAAGGCTGTGAAGGCTTTAAAAAGAAGCCCAAGAACCATTGATCATTTGAAAGCTGTCATCCAACAAGAAATAAGTTTAATATCACCAGAAATGGTAAGGTGAGCGATGCAGAATTTCAGGGCGAGGTTACAAACACTAGGTAAAGGACTAGGTAAACACTAGGGCAAGGTAAAGGTCACTATGTTGACAGTATCATTTTCAAAAATTAACAGTACCAGTATGTGAAATAAATGGCAAATGATGTTTTTTTAGATTTTAATTTTTTTGTATCATTAATATGCTGTCTGTTTTATTCAGTTTTTGAAATCGGGAATTATTTCTGCCGGACCCTGTATAACATGATATTATTAATTCTAAGCTTACACATTGTCTCATGATACATTTTTTATAGCCTAATTCTTTTATGATTTTGTAATAAATCTACTTTGTATAAGCTTATTTTTATGATCCATTAATTATGATTTATTCTATCACAACTACAAAAGAGTTTTTGGTAGAAGATATTTGAACATGGTTATACAAATGTTATACAAAAGTTTTGAAAATTTAAGTTATCAGCATTATGTCATTACAGCAACTGCTAATAATTAATTATAGTAACTTACCGCCTTCTATGATCTAATTGTGTCTTTGAACACTATGGTTTATTTGGCTATTCAGCAATTTTAAGTGTTTCTTGATACTGTGATCTGTCCGTTGTTATAATTTAAAGATATATATATATATATATTATAAATGCAATATTTTATTACCTCAGGGGTTCACTATAGTGAGTATGGGCATAGCCATTCGAGACACCCTAGCTGGATCTACACATTTTTCCATGTATCTTTGTCTTAGGCCAGATCCCTATCATTCATCTTTCCTATCAGGTAATTCTTGACCAACTTTTGTTCAGTTCCGATTCTGACGTTATTAAAGTATTTGAGGGCTAAGAGGGGGGGGGGTTTCTATAAAGTGATGATGACCGAGAGATTTTTTGCTTTTAAACAACAAGGAAAAACTATGAAACATTTAATGATAATACAATACAGTGAGCGTTCTAAGTTGTAGTTTTAATCTATCAAGTTAATCAAATGCGTACATGTTTTAAGTGTATTTCATGGTTTAATTGATAGAGAAATACCTTCAGATCATGTCAGAGGAAAGTTATTTTCAATGAATAAGCAAATTATGTGATATTGAGTAATTACAGAGTGACCATATTTTTGTCAGGAACTGATGGAAAACCAGTTATTGTTGTGTAATTTCTGCATCTCAGTGTTTTAGTTTGTATTTCTTTGTTGATGAAGATGAAAGAGTAGTTACTGTTCATAGGAATAAGACGGAGCAATATCATAGTAGATGCTGCATAGAGTAGATAACAATGAGGATGCAAGAACCTCACCAAGCAGATGGACACTATTTAAGAGATGTTATTTTTTTAGATAATAAGGAGATTGATTTTTTTATAATGGCACACTTACCTACCTATATTATATTATTGGAGTATGAGGACCCTAGATCCTTGTACGTCAACCTAAGCTTATTCTACACCCCAAGAACATACTAGCAAGGCAAGTCAATACCTGTGACTTCAATGAAGTTTTCGCCCGATGTTAGCATCAGAATCATCACCTGGTTGTAAAGCCCTTAATAAGTTCCTTCTCCTAGCCTCGAGACTTTCACATACCAGGGATGATATGTTTAGCAGTCTCTTCGGATTGTTTACATAGTCTACAACCGGGATCACTATTGATGATCCAGACACTTTACCTAAATGACATGGTTTAAATAAATATTGTTTTATTGAAGATTTTATTGGTTTGTTCACAATCCATGAGTTAACTTTGGCACACTCGATACAGTACCATTACTGTTAATTTGAGACATACATACTTTTATGTGTATATTATTATTAATATTATATCTAAAATATGTGAGTAAAAATCTGTAATGTGATACAGTGAAATATTTCTTTTGTGTTTTAGAGACCAGATAACATCATTTTCGTTATGGATGCTACAATAGGTCAAGCTTGTGAAGCACAAGCTAGAGCTTTTAAAGAAAAAGTAGATGTTGGTAGTGTAATTGTAACAAAATTAGACGGACATGCGAAGGGTGGTGGAGCGCTAAGTGCGTAAGTATAATTATTGATTTCTAAGTAGGTAATATTTTATTCTTTATTATGTTAATATATACCAAAAGTTGTATATATACAGGGTCATCGATTAAGGTGACAATGATTTCAAGATAAAATAACTTGGTTTATGGTTCAGCTAAATTATTTATTTTTATTTCAAAATAATAAAATTACATTACCTAGTAAATTTAAATTTCAGCTTGCTTCCCTCCCTGGCAAACATTTAGGCGATAGTCTATCTTTGCCCAGGTATGCTCGATCATATCAGAAGTAATATTCGCTATGGTGGTAGTGATTCTTTCTCTTCAATGGCATAGATCCAGTATTTTTTCGATATAAACAATGTTCTTAATATAACTCCAGAAGAAAAACCTTAGCGGTTAGTTTGGGCTTTTGTAGTACCCGTAGAACGGAACCATTTCTTCCAATTCGGCAACCAAGAAATCCGTTATTAAGAGCTTTTTGTACATTGAGACTGAAAAGGACAATCTTCTGAAAAATGACACTTATTTCCTTTTCCTTTTCTGTCATCAATTTGTGGAAAAACATATAGTTCAACAATGTCCTAGTAACATACCTGTAATAGTTTTCTTAGCAAACACGAACGGACGCACGAGTTGATCATGCATTATGCCATATCATAATTTAATCTTGGTAGAATCATGAACATTGTAATACTTATAAATTATGACATTTATAAATATTATCAAAAAAAAAAAAAAAAAAAAATGAATTTAATTTTACTACAAGTTTTTATTTAAAGTTTGCACAGCATTTATGGGCGTTTTTTCCCAGTATATTATTTTTACCTCTTCCCAATTAAATTTGTGATTTTCGGACCAAATATGTTCAGCTATTTTCGATTTATCTATTAGGCTTAATTGTGTGTTCTTTTTATATTCACTAATTCTTATATTTAGGGGTTGTTTTGTCTTGCCTTTATATTGCCTGTCACATTCACAATTAATACTGTAAATACAATTTTTAGTATCATGGGTCCATTTTTTATACACTACAATTAGGCACTTAATACACTTGCTTGCCACAACTCCGTAAACATTAGCTGGGTAACTGGTCATATGGCTATCCATGGTAATGAGCATGCAAACGAATTGGTAAAAAAAAAGCACTAAATTGCTCGTTCTAGGCCCAGAACCAGCCTGCAGCATAAAATCTATTGGCTATAACACCATCAAGAAATAGTGCAAAGTGGGGATTGTCTATGCCGGCAGGATTACTCTTACAAATGCTCGGTAAAAAGCTTGTCAAAGGCACCAACTTCAGTTTACCTACGGGTTAGTGAAGTTGAGTAGAGGTCATCTGAAACAACTTCTGACACTACTCACTGCACACAGCTACTTCAGGAAACATCTGCTAACACTCCGGATCATCAATAGTGATCCTTTTTTAGACTATGTAAACAATCTGAAGAGATGTTAAACATATCATCCTAGAATGTGAAAGGCTCGAGGCTAGGAGAAAGGCCATATTTGGGGCTTCACAACCAGGTGATGATTATGATTATCATTGGGCAGAAACTCCTTAGCCTCATTGAAAGCATTGGCATCCCTTGCTAGTAGGTCTTTGGGGTGTACAATAAGCTTAGGTACACGTACAAGGATCTTGAGTTTCATACCCTAGTAATTTAAACAATATGTAATCTAACCACTGATAGTAGTGGAGTCTACAGCATGATCAGCTGTGATCAACTCGTACATGTTTTTAGGTTAATTTAACCAGGTGGCTTTAAAAACACTGTTTTATAGGGAGAACGGGACATTTTCAGACTTTTTTCAACATTTTGTAAAACCTCATCATTGAAGATTTAATTATGTTTAATGATAAATAAGGAGGCTTTGGTTATGAATGCATTGAACAGGTTTATAGTCGCACTGAACAAGTCTCTGAATTTCCTGATTTTATTGAATTTTTATAACACTATATAATGAAATAAAATAACGGCTGACATAAAATTCACTAATAGTCATATCAGCTGATGCAAAATGAATTAGTTTTAAGGGGCTACAAGCCTGTGAATCCTAAATTATTGTATAACTCTGTTAAAATATTTAATTTTTCTTTGGTTTTGTTTTTAAAATTAATTTAAATAGTGTTTGTTTTGTGTGAAAAATTCAATAAAAAATATTTCCGTAACATATTTATTCTCGTTTTTTACATCTGATTTTGTAACTCACTTTGTACTTCTTTGCTTTACAGTGTGGCAGCTACAAATAGTCCTATAATATTTATAGGTACAGGAGAACATATAGACGATTTGGAATCCTTTAAAACAAAACCTTTTGTTAGTAAATTGTTAGGCATGGGTGACATAGAAGGACTTATTGATAAAGTAAATGAATTAAAATTAGATGATAATGAAGAATTAATAGAAAAAATTAAACACGGACAATTTACATTGAGGGACATGTACGAGCAATTTCAAAATATAATGAAAATGGGACCTTTCTCACAAATTATGGTAAGTTTCACACACTATAAAAATGTATTATTTTTGAAAAGAGTTTATATTCGAAATGTTCATTTTTAGGACTGTTTTTTTATCATTTGACTGTTAGGTTAGGTTAAAAATTAATTGCATACTAAAACTAAATCATATTATAGATTATAACACGAGAATTTGTTTATTATTTTATTTCTGCTTTGCATGATAATTTTATAAATCATATTACGTTGTAAGTGTTGATTTATAATATAATATATATTTTGTAATATTTTATTTTTATTAATATATGTATAATATATATATATGTATGTGTGTGTGTGTGTGTGTGTGTGTGTGTGTGTGTGTTTAGATTTTGTATGGATAGGAGACACAGGCTTTCCTTGGTATTACCTAGTAGTACACAAATAGAAAAAACACAATAAAACACTAAAGTTCTAAAATATTTCATAAATACTGTTTATTATCTCAATCAGTAGTAAGTATAAAAAGAAGACTAAATAGTTGTAATTTGGTGTGGAGGATATTTAGAAATATTTCAGAATTTTAGTGGTTTTTTATTAGTGTTTTACTAGGTAATACCAAGAACTAAATAAATTACTGGTATATGGAAATAATAATACTAAAATAATTCACTTTAACTATGATTCTTATGTATTGTAACTGATTCAAGAAAACACACAAACAACACTCCAATTTACCACTTGTAGCTTAGGATTTTCTCTACTCAGTTTGATCTTTAATATTTTTGAAGTTTAGTAGGAGTTCATTAACACATTTACTCACCACTACACTAAGCAGATGTATGAAAAATGAGCAAAATGTAGATGGTTACAAAAATACTTATAATTTCATTACTTTTACCATGAAAATTAATACATCAATCTCTTCATTATAAGTTCCTCCACAAAATGAAATATAAATCTTTCACTACCCAACCAATCTAACATATTCTGTTCAAATGTAGGCTTATTATTTTTATTAATCTGTTGAAGAGTGCAGCATTACTAAGGACAAGTCACAAAGTAGTATGGACATCATGTGACGGCTGTTGCCAAATGAGTACAGTCGTCATCTTTTGACATTAATGTAAACAAAGTCAATTATATGATAAGTGGTGATATAATATAAACTACAACATGTTTTCTGCTTGTTTAAAGTCAGACCACCTAGTGGCAATAATGCATACTACAAATAATCTTCAATTTGGTGCCTTTTTGTCATTTCACCTCATGTCAGTTATATTTCTCTATCCGTAGAATACAGTTGCGTACTCCTAACCTAGTTTATTTTGTTTGTTGTGCAGGTATTTACAATTTTCTCTTATTCCTTTGACTGTTATTTTATAAATAAATTGTATTGTTTGTTGCTTTACCTTTTTTTTTTTTTTTTTTTTTAACTGTTATTCAGTGATATTTTTATAAACTGTTATTTTGTCAATACATTTTATTTTTGTTGCTTTATCATTATTTGATATATTTGAAATATTTAACTTTTTGTCATACAAAATGGATAACAACTCAGAATATTTGATGCGTAGTGGTGATATAAGAAATGAATTTGATAATAGTGATGATGATAGTCTACAAAATTACAGCGATGATGAAGTTTTTGGATCAGATGAATAATGTTTTGTAAGTGAAGTGGACTGTGTTAATGAAATATGTAAATGAAATATCTGGGGTTTACGATTGAAAAAATATCTTAGTTACTGACTCAGAAACTGGCGTAAGTACTCTAACAAACAATTCACCTTCTAACAGTCATTCTGAAAATAAATTGCCTGATAACCATTTACTTGCTCAGAACGAACCTGAATTCAATCCCTTGTTATGTCCTATTTGCAAATGGGAACATAGCGACTTTTGATTCCTCTAACTCCTGTCTCATTTCAGATGTTCCAACAGGCGATGATTTGAAAGAAATAGATGTAAAACCATATGTTTGATTTTATTTCTCATATTGCTATGGAAACAAATAGATATTATAAAGAATGTTCCAAATTTTAATTACAAAGTTTTTCTAAACCGAATAAATGAGTAGATACAAACGCTGATGAAATGTATTGTTTACTCACAACAACCTTTCTGATGCAGCACATTCAAGAAATTACTATAAAACAGTATCGTTCTACGGATCCCCTCCTATAGACACAAATACAAGTGTATTCTCATAGTTGTGAATCTGGTCCAAGAGTACCCAATACGAGTAAACTCATAGTGATGCATGAATCCTGGGTTAAAAATTCTCCTGTTTAAGAAGGTAAATTATTCGATTTTTCAGGCGTATTAAAATTATTAATGAAATCAGCTAAAAATTATTTATGAAATTATTTATTTTGTAAAATGAGTGTTGTGAAAACTGCAAACTGTATTATCTTATCAACACTTGTTGGAACTGACAAAACAATCAAATAAGGGAAACAATATAGGTCCAAAACAAATCCCTGCGGAACATCCTATTTAAATTATAAGTTTCTGTTAACCTCTTGGTGACTTGAGAACATCTACTTGTGTTGTTTCTTGTAAAAAAGTAAATGGTATGAAATTTAAAAGTCAATATTAAAAAAAAAAAAAATCCTTTTACATAAGAAGAGTACACATAGATAAGAAAGTTTATCTGAATTTCTTCAAAGCTAACTCGCCAAGAAAATAATATACCAACAAGAAAGAAGAAAATTTCTTTTTATGATTATTTGTTTGGTAACTGTCTTTTTGATTAATATACGCAGATCATTAAGAGGCAAAAAATGAACTATTATAGAGTCATGTGAATCTAGGTAAAGAGAAACTGCAAACTGTTTCAGAATGTTGCCATTTTAAAAATATTCCTCTATTTTTCAAAACCATATTCAACAAATTGTATACTCTAAATTTGACTGCAATCTAACAAAAATCGTGACTATTACACCTAGCACGGATGATTTTTTTCTAATTTTGAGGTTATGTTTGAACCATTTTGTTGTTTTTATAACTCTTATTTTGTTCACTAGAAAATGTGTTCGGACATTATTGGATTCAGATTTGAAATCAGTACAAAGGTAGCTAATGTGGGATCTGCGGGTAAAACGTTATCGCAAAAAATCAATTTAATTATTTAACAATTTCTAAAACTATTCTGAGCAAAATTGGGGAACAAAAATTACCTCTAGAGTGTTTACTAACAAATATATTTAAGCAGCCAAATTACTCTAATGGATAGGATTGCTGGATAATTCATTTTCTTCAATATGAGGTCTCAACAACTCATTCCTTAATATTGGCTCTTTTAGATCCGATATATGGACAAGAGGCATATTACATTAAATATTTTAATTCATTATTATATGCATGATAAGGTATGTTGTGTAATTGTAATTACTCTATGCGGTATTAATAAAATATCATTTATTTCATTTTAGGGAATGATCCCAGGGTTCAGTCAAGACTTCATGTCAAAAGGTAGTGAGCAAGAGTCGATGGCGAGGTTGAAGAAACTCATGACAATCATGGACAGTATGAACGATTCAGGTAAATAAATTTAACAGAAGATTTACTTCCTTTTTGGTTGGTTAATTTACGATATCGATCACTTAACATTTGTTCCAATATATCTTTATTATTTATGTATTCAAGCTAAAATAATGTCAATAATGTATTCTTGGTTACATTTGGATATCAGTTATTATATAATTCATTTAGGTTCAGTGGTATAAACATGTTTTTATTTAATTTAGATCATAATTTTGATTGATTATCAAATTTTGAGGTTATCATGATTCTAGGATTTATCGGTGTATAATTTAAAATTTTAAAACAGTAAAAATTAATATTGTTTTACTACATGAATTATTCAATGGTTAATTATATTTAATAGTAACCTTAGGATTATATTTCTTTGTTTCAAAATATTTATTTATCAACAGTTCCAACAGTTGATAATCTAGGCTATTGGTAAAATTGGCAGCTCTGAAATGTTTCACTCTAAAAAAAATAATAAAGCGAGACATCTGTTGGTTCATCTCCTATGAAACAGAGAAGGCAGAACTCCTCCTGGCCATTTGTTAGGCCTAAAGTCTTAAAGTTGCTGACCTCAAGGACATTGTCGGTTTCGTAAAGAGGATCCATAAAAAACCAATTACAACTATTCGTCACAAAAAATGTCAGTGTCAGTGAAAAAGTGAAAAATATTCATGGGCACTGTCTTCGACCAAATATTTATATATTAAAATAAGGCCCTCACTTGTGTGTAATGGTATCTTCAGCGTACATTTAATTTGATTAAACTCAAGCTTTTAAGGATGGTGGTCAGAATTTATTTTAAAATTTTTTTCTAATGTTCATAAATCGTAATATTTTTTTTACTTGAGATTTACACATGGCTTTGGGTTTTCACATTTCACTAAAATTTTTACAAAGTGAGTAGAGTCGATTTTGAGAAATTACTTCCATTTAAAAAACTACACGGCTGATTTTTTAGTTTTTTACCAGTAACTCACTAACCAGCATGTTCGGAAAGATGACGATCGATACATTTTGTTTGAGTCCTTAGAGGCAAGGCTGGTGCAAAATTTCAGCAAAATCGTTAGAGTCAATTTTGAGAAATTCCTTATTTTGTGTTTTCTTGTTGTAGCTACATTCAAATTTTGAGTTATCAACAAAATATCCTGTAATTTTAGCTAAAATATTCCTACATACTAAATTTGATTAATTCAGTAATATAGATTTGGGCTTTAGAACACTGTACAGATCGACAGAGAGATATCATTCCGTAAACCACTTGTTTGGACTTGTGAAACCTCAAAGTGGAGATATTTGCATAAAATATAACATCGATTTTTTTTAAACCTATTATAATATATCTTTCTCTATATATGAGATAGTAAAAAGACAAGAAACATCATACTTATAGATATTTAGTTTAACAAAATGACACCTAGAGCACAAGTTTCCTCTAAACATTGGAGTTGTCTTATTCTGTCATTTTTTTTATGTGTTATACAGCATGGTTCATAGAAAAATGGATGTTTTTGAAATGAGTAGTACTCAGCATGTAAAAAGGGGGGACACTAGTGGTGAAGGTCATTCGATTTAAAATTCCATGCCATTCAGCCTGCGCCATGCTGCTATGGAGTGTTGAGCATCATGTGTTTGCTTACAATAAGTTTGTAGAAAGTGGTGATTGAAACTCAATGAAGGTTCAGGTGTCATTTTCGTATTGGGTGCCATGGTGAAATTCCCAGTCACAATACCATACTGAGTTGAGTAAATGCATGTAGATTTAAAGGATCAGTAATAAAAACAAAACCACCCAGCCCTTCTCCAACGGCATACAAACTACAGAATGTGGATAGAGTAAGAGAAGTGGTGCTATGCAGTCAAGGCCGTTCTACTAGGCTTACGCTTCTGAACTGGGCTTCTATAAGACTCCCCATACAGCTTCAATGGGTGCAGTTTGACCGTTATTCTCTGATCATGTCGTTTATAGGTTTGGTGATGTCCCATGGCCTCCCCTCTCACCTGATGTTTCAATTTGTAATTTTTATCTTTGAAGGAAAGCCATGCAGACTGGAAGAATAGAAGGCTGCAGTAACAAATCAACGAAGTTACACTGGGAAGAGTGGAGACAAATTTCTGAAAACAGCTTCAAACAAGTGTTTTTGAAAATGGTCATCATTTGAGTGATATCATTTTCTGCACATAGGCATTTCAAAATGGCATACTTGTAGCTTTGTTTCTATGTCAATAAACAATTTTTAAAACGTAGTACTGTTTTATTTTAAACCATACGTTTCCCATGGACTAGTCACCATAAATATATTAATGGATAATAAGTCTATTTCATTTCAGATTTTCCATGTATTGAACATTAGATTAAATTTCATATTTCAAATTGCAAATCATTTAATAATTCTAACTTTTTGATCAGCATTTTTAATTTTGTATAGTAAATATTATTTATAATATATTATGTCATTCCATAAAATTCTTATAAATGTATGGAAAGGCATAAATAATATATATATTATAAATTTAATAATATGTGAAACAGAACACAATGTAGATTTTGAGATTATGTTAGTATACTTATATAATATAATAAGTTATATATTTTTTGAAAATATATGAGTAATTATTTGTAACTTGAACAATTTTGTTTAGATTTGCTAAATATTTTGTTTGTTTATAGAGTTAGACCACAGAGACGGTGCCAAATTGTTTTCAAAACAGACAGGTAGAATAATACGTGTCGCCCAAGGATCTGGAGTTACAGAAAAGGAAGTAAAAGACCTTATTCATCAATACACGAAATTCGCTAATGTGGTGAAGAAGATGGGTGGTATTAAAGGATTGTTTAAAGGTGGTGACATGGCTAAGAATGTTAACCAAGCACAGATGGCAAAACTCAACCAACAGATGGCTAAGATGATGGATCCTAGAGTATTACAACAAATGGGTAAGTTAGATTTGGGTTTATGATTCTCCTTATCCAATATCTATTATAGAAATTTGTTTAGAATAGATAGAAATACGCTGATCCTACTTATAAAAGTAATTTAGCATAATTTTTACCTTACTGGGTTTTTATTATTTTCTCACATATACGTAGTATAGAGAAAGTTATGTGATGGACCAAAGAATCCATGTTTTGTTTTTGTATGTATATTAATTTTGAGTCTAAAAAAATAGTTTTTGTAATCCTGTTTTTCGGTCGTATATGTAGTGTTCTACAGTTTACAGTTGCAAAGGTATGGATATTCGAGAGTTAATAAATTAACCAAGTGACCTAAAACAAATTCGATATACCATAATTTTTCTTGTTCTGCGTTGGTTGATGTGAAAGTTGATTTTTTATTTTAAAGCTATGTAATTTTATTGCAGTTGGAATAAAAAGTACAGGTTTTTTTTCAACTTATCAGACAAGTGTCCATTTTAAAAATTAATAATTTTTAAACGTATTGTCCAATCACTTTCAGATTTTACCAGTCTGATTAAAAAAAAAAGTTGTTATTAATTTCGTATGATTACTTTTTCTCATCGCTGATATATCCTACAAATTCGATTAATTGTGCTTATGTAGCTCTTTTTCTGTAATGATACTATTAATAACTGTTTAATACTACATGATTTTAGACTTCTTTAATGTTGACAACTCATACATGTTGTACATTTTGTTGTTTTTGTAGAACAATTTTCAGTATGTAAATAAAAACGTGTGCTATGCAGATAAACTACTTTTTATCATTGTCTGCCCACTACCGCTTAGTGTAATTTTATTTTTGATTATTTCAAAGAAACTGAACAATCCTATCCTATTGTAATGCCTGGGTATAAGCTTGAAATAACTTTTTACCCAGATTTATTTTGAAATGATTTTTAAAAATACAAAGAGTAATCAATGAAATTTTCATCCGTAAAACAAGTTACCGGTTTTCCATAATTTTATAATGAAACTTTTTACAAATTGGATGATGGCCAATTATTTTATTGATGTAGATATTAAAAGTTTATGAAGTGTTCACTCTTATTTGATTAAGAGTTTTGTTATTTATAATTTGTTTTGCAAGATATCTATCTATGTTAATTTGGTCTTAAAATATGTGAATTCCTTTAAGCTGATACTTATAGCTTTTTGTGAAGTAAAAGTTATTATGTTCGTCACTCACCAAGATGATGTGAAATTCTTTGAAACAGTTTTAATGATACTTGATTTAAAAAGTGTTCCTTCCTCCTTCTCTCATCATACTCTTACCTCCTTTTTCCCCTTTTCTATAGTAATCTCTTTTGTTATTTCTTCTTCTGCACTTGTTTATTATATTGTATATTTAGCACTACAACATATGTGGACAGAATATTTCTTAAATTATATGAGTTACAATTTCATTTGGATATATATATGTACTTAGGTTTGATGGATGAAATGGGACATTTATTAAATTGAGTTATGCGATGGACAGTTTGAGGTGTGTGACTATTTTGGTGGGGTCATGGTCTTGTGGTTGATGATATGGTACCCTCCTGAGGTGATAGTTTATTTATAATCTGAATTAAGGTATCATTATAATATAAATAACGATTTAAGCGGAGGGCCGCAACCAACTTGATTGTCTAGAAGCCCAATTTGTCTAAATGCAGCACTGTATTTAACAAACAGTGATAAAATTATACAACTAATCATAGATCAACAAAATAAGAACCAATAAAAACTTAACAGGGCCATCAACTGATTGCGTTAAATATTTTTTGCTAACTACTGTAAAATGATAGGGCCATAATTTTCTTGTAAAAAAAAAAATTGTGGAAGGTGCTCATGTTAGTACAGGTGGTCTCTGTCAATAAAGTAATTCCAAAACTAACACCTCCAATTATTTGGGATATAAAAACTACACAGAGAACATGTACTGTCGGTATATGCATATATTTCATAAGGCCTTATGGCTAAAAAGTATTGTAAATAAATTGATTTATATAAGTGTGATGCAAATTAATTTTATTTACACCACAATTTGGGCAAGATAGTACGCAAGACGAAATAGTCACAAGTCTATTATACTTCTGTCAATTGTTTTAGTGTTCATTACCTTTATAAAAATCCATTTTCTGCATCCTTTTCTTCTCATTAACTCAAATACCATTGTTATAGAAATATAATAGTTTCCATCAAAATAAACTCTAGTAATAAAATTATATTTTGAAGGTGGAATGTCTGGATTACAAAACATGATGAGACAGTTACAACAAGGAGCAGCTGGCGCAGCAGGAGGACTAAGTAATCTAATGGGTGGATTTGGTGGGAAATCATGAGGTGATCTAACCTAAAACAATCTTGTGTTGAACTTAAGGCATTGCCGGGCCACAGCGTGAGCGATTTCACGCTACATTACTCCACACTTTATAGACACGACGGAAGGATAAGAAATCTAAACATTTTGTGAAACAATAGGGTAATTTAAATTCATCACACTGTCGAGTAGGTATTTTTTTTTTCTAAAGTGTAATCTTTTGTTGTTGTTAACCGTAACTTTCAAAATAATCATTAAGGTTTTCAATTTTCCTATTTGTCTTTTATATTTACGGTTGTAACAGTTTTTACAACATCCGTATTCTGTATCATTTTGTTTATAAAACTGTACAGAGTAAATAATGTAAATTTTAAACTTGAATCTAATACACTATGTTTATTTACATCTCAATAATACACTCAGTTATGTTAATTGTTCTAGTTATATTAGACCAATTAAACGACTAGGTGTTTGTTTTAAATAAAAACCTATAATACTCTAGCTAGTGGAATATTGTCAACAAATTGTTCAGATGTTAACTATTTACTCAGGAATATTAGAAACGAATTAAAGAATATCATTGCGTTTGAATTTTGTATTCAGTATTACTTTTTATAATACTTTGTATAAGTAATGTCTTACATTTTATAATCCCTAAATATTTTACAGTTTTTTTGTATACTATTTTAAGTATGCGTTTATAGAAATATTGATTAGTTAGGCTAACTAGTCCTTTTTGTAGTAAAATTTCCCTTTATCTCCCGTTCTTTGGTTTGTTTCTATCTCTCTCTTAATGAAAACACTTATTTCTTATGTTGCTTAACTTCTAAAAGCTTTGGGTTAAAAAAGTTAAAATAGCAGGTAAAAGATTGTGAATGTAGCAGAGACACAAGCTAATGATCTCATATTCAACAGACCAGCGCCTTGACAATCTCAGTACCTGCAACACAATTCCAAAATATTGATTACTAATTCCCTTAAATTTTCAGCGCCAACTTACAGGTGAAAAAAGCAAAAATGTACCACTTACATATTAACTTTAAATGTGTTTCAAATAATTATCACATTTTGGTATATGTTAATAATTTGAGTTATGTTGTTGATTAACCTTTATAGTTCACCACAATTTGATCAACATCATTTAGGCCAGTTTTGATATACAATATTCCATAGTTTTTTTTTCTTTTTTAAACAACTTCTAACTTGAAATAGTATAATCCAGTTCTTTCTGTATGGGTTTTAAACGCTACATTTTAGCCTTAATTAATCAAAATCATTGATAACCTAATTTCAAAAAAATTGGAATTTTGAAGATCTTAGTGTTAAAGATACTCCTTCAAAACTTTTGTTAACCCAGTTCAGCCTTAAAATATCCAAACTAAACAGTTTAAAATATCATTCCATTCCTTACGTTGCTAGGTGAGTAAATTAATAGAAAACAGATGTCCTTGGAAAACCTCGTCTTTAGAACCGTAAAATGGATATTCCGCAAATATCTAGAAATCGATTTTCATCACAATTATATAAATTTATACTATGTATAAATGTAGGTACTCATAGTAAAAACAAAATGCCATTTGGTGTTTTTTAACACAAGTAAATCAGTTGTACAAATTTATTTATTTGAAGCTGAGAATGGTGAATGGATTTTAATAATATAAAAATCAGATTTAAAAAATATATATATCTAATGTTTGGAAAGTGTACAATGAAAACATCAGCAAATATTTTTCCCCCTTTGTTATATATGTTTTGAAATTATTCCATTAAAACATTGAAATTATTCCATTTTCAAACATAACCTCATTTGCTACAATATAACAAACTTCCAAACCATATCTTGTCTTCATTATACACACCAGTGACATATTCCTAGCTGAAATTAGGCCTACCACAAAAAATATTTTGATCAAATAATAATAATATAAAATATAATTTAACAGTATATCAATATGTTCATACGAACTGAAAATTAATTATGTTATGTACCATGTATGTTAACATTAATTGTGAACACAAATTATGAATTGAAGTTTTTATTTATGAACAAGTGTGTTTATGTTTTATTTTGGGAATAATTCAGAAATATATGTAACAATAAAGATAATAAGAAATATATATTATCAGTATGAGCATGTTGCTAAATTGATGGATTTAGATTGATTCATTAAGAAAATCCTGATGTAGTTTTTTAATTTCTAATGATTAATCGAACCTTAAAATCAGTAAATCTGGTGAATGTTCTATAGATCCTCCTTAAATTCATATCATGAAACATTTCTTAATTTTAAGATTTTATTTTCCGTTGAATTTAGAATCGGATTTACGATTCAAGTCAATTGACGCCATAAGTTTAGTGACATGCCTTAAAAATGAAGCATACAAGAACAACTTTTATAATTTTTCATAATTAAACATTTATTGTAATTATACAGGAAGACAATTTTTGGAGAGGATGTTTCTGTGAAGATCTGTTATGTAAATAAATTTAGTGTGGATATTTTATTTTCTTTTAATAATTTTTAAAAAAAATCTTGTTGAAGCTGTCAAATGGATTTAATTTTGTTTTTTTGTAAATATTGCAATAAAACCAAGGTGTTTTGTAAGTGTTGGTTTATTTTCATTTACCTTATGATCTATTTAAAAATAAAATGATATATCCAAGTTTTTAGGGCTCATGTCAAAATATCTCTTAACTCTCCTAGTGTCGGTAGTCGCTGCAGCGACGATTGGTACTCGCTTACGGGTGCTAGTAATCGCTGCCGCGACGACTGTGTATTGTGTCACAATAATACAGCTGTTTCAGCTCATCATTCACTAAATGCACTATGTTTGGTATCCATAGAAACAGCAGAATAGGGGCCATCTTTTGGTGTACAGGTTTAGTATATTTGATGATCAGCTGACTAAAAAAAACTGTTTGAATTACTACTGTCAGCTGTTTCACCGGCTGAATAGTTTTCGTGCTAACCTCATTGTACGCAAAATTACGCATACCATTCGTGCTGGTACAGAATTACGCATATGTGTTGTGTGTAAAAAGGGAAGGTCTCGTTTTATTTGCCCTGGTTACAATTCAGGAGTTCACAGAGAGTGCTTTCATCAGCTGCAGCACTTTTGGAGACCAATGAAAGGTGGAAAAAAGAGAGTCAGATCTGGCAGCAGCAGCTCTACAGAGTAATTTGCAGTTAGCACTGTGTACATAGTGTTGTAACCTTTTGTGACTGTTTATATTACCTATATAAATGTATATTTTCTAACAGAATATAAAATTTTGAAGAAAATTACTATTTCAGATTTTTTATATTAGGCAAACAGCAGTTTTTAGAAGATTGGTCTAATTTTAACATAATTTTTTGTGAAACATTTACTACTTTTGGGCAATAACACACAAAAATTCCTATAAAGGTATGTATACAACCATTTTTTATCACATTCTCTCTTTTGTTCTGAAAAATTTGATGTATCATATATGTGTCTACACCTAAATCTCAAATTTTAGTGAATTTTTAAATTAAACCTTGTGTTTTGCCTAAAAACAGCGCGGCATTACTAATTATATAGTGAACACTCGGAGGGTTAATATACTATTAAATTATGTAATTTCCATTTTGTTTTACGGTTTGCTAAATACCAAATTATAATGTTTCTACTTACGTCATGTTGTCTTTGAGATGTTTATTTCACTTTATCATGACAACTGTTTCAGTACTAGTAACCCATTTTGCCACCATTTAAACAACATCCACCACTCACTTACCTTTATTTCTGAAATAGAAATCCATAACCAATTAAATTAACTAGACATCACTATTACTAAACTGGACGCAAAACACATTTCCAGAATTTATAAAAAATCAACCCAAACAAACTGTACCATCCATCGCCGGATTTAAGATTTTTGATCCCCTAGGCCAAGTTCTTTGGGCAGCCCACCCGTCCGGTCTGCGAAGAAGTAATATGTAATACAAAAGTTGATGTGAGATTAGTACCATTCAATTTAAAACCAAAATGCCCATTGTCCAACAATTTGTTATCATACCTATACAATGTGCCTTCTACTTTTACACAAATACTTCTGTAGAAAAGAAAATATCTGTAACTTGCTGTGCCCTCTGACACTGCTGTCATAGGACACGGCCTAATGGGAAATCCAGCACTGATATCATCCACGCAACTTTAAACCATTCTCATTCTCAAAAAATGGCTGCATTTAATTGTTATGTTCATGGAGCTCTCTCAATTCACTTGGATACATCAGATTTCAACAGTGAAATAAAAACAATTAAACAAATAGTTACAGCCAATGGTTATCAAACTTCTATCGTAAATAAATGTATCTAAAAACAAACATTAAAACCTATACAAAATTTAAAACCCCTAAACACAGAATGTAATGAACCAAAATCTAAATACATATCACTTAAATACAACAGCCACCTCGCAAATTACACATATATAAATCTGTAATATATTTCGAAAAATGGGATACAGATTAGCACACCACACTTAAAGCAGCCTCAACCAATTCTTCAACAAGGCCAGCAATAATACACTACTTGACCCCTATGCAAAAAATTGTATACACCTTGACCCCTATACATAAAATCCTATATGATTGCGATAAACATTGCTCAAACTGGAAAGTATTTTAAAACTCGATTTAAGGAACATTTACCACAAAATAACATAACCAGACTCAGTTTCATTTATACAGAACACCTGATCAATGAAAACCACAAATATACTGACATAAATAATCTTGATATCCTATATACACTGAATAAGGTTAAAATCGTGGTTCTATTGGAAGAGTAAATTAACAAACACTTCAAAACAAAATTGGACAGTTCATTAAATGATAAACTTAATTTTGCAACCAACTGTTTATATGATACTCTGCCATCATAGATCCACCAAGTCATGGCCAAATCATACATACCTAATGAAGATCCAACCAGCCTGATAGACACTAGCTTAGTATGTAGTTGACTACCACAAGTATAGTATGTGGCCATACCCCTCAATTTATACTTTGACACGTACTGTATTACCAATATTTTTTTAATTTTTATTTATTGTGTATCACAGAAAAAGCTATCACGATAAAGTGAAATGAAGATATCAAATAAAGATGTAAATAGAAACGTTATAATTGATTAAAATATTCTTTCTAAAACCAACTTTCATCTTTAACAAATTTATACAGTAAGTGATTGCTTTTTTAAAATTATTGAGTATATATATATATATATTATATTATATAGAAAAGTTGGGAGAACAATGGCTTTGTCAATAATAATGCTAAGCAATAATTGTTACAGAGTAGGAAATCACACTGTTCCCAATTTATATATTATGTACAATGGCACAACAGACTTATTTGAAGCTTGATTTGCTTTGTAAAACACCCTTCGCTCAAACTTTGTTAATTTTCACCCGAGAAAACCAGTTAAAAGAAATTAATATGAGGATTTTAGCTGTAATCTACAACAGCGAAGATATTTTGATGTAAAACTGTTTCTTCGATTTCATCCTGAATCTCTTGATATTTGGCTTAACATATGCAGAGGATATTGACTAGAATATGATTTTTTGTTGGAAAAATACTGCAAAAGTTTGATTAGATAAGGTTTATGCTTGATTTATATTTTATTTGTTTTTAGGAAAAACAGATTTAAAATATCTGGAAGCTCTGTGGTAAAAAATAGTGTCAACAAATATATTTCTTGTTTCTACTGTCGCATAAAACAAATATTTTTTGTAACATTCATTTTTACAAATAAAATTTATTTTAATCAAAATCTATTGTTTATGATTGATGTTATTTATTATCGGCTCACTAGTCCAGGCGATCTTGGCTAAATAGGTGTTCCAATGATTTTTTATTTTGACATTTTAATGTTTGATATTCAAATTATTTATTAACATGAGGTCAATTTTTTATCATTATATTTAAACAACTTACATCTAGCTACAAGATCTAAAAACTGTCCATTTTTTATTAATCTATTAATTACTCACAGTTATTTTCAATGAAAGTTTTGTTATTCAATAATTGCATTCTCCTTACGATTGTTTCATCTGTTATTTATTTCACAACCTTTTTGTTAAAACACATTACTTAATGGATACACTTGTCACTAATTATTAGTTTTTCTTGGTATTTAAATTTTACTTTTATAAATCGTACACACATTTTGAGACGTCTGTCCTTCTCGATGTTCAGAACCTGCAATGCACACACTCCCTCCTAAGGAAAATTCCTAGAATTATAGTGTTTGTACTAGAATGTTCTGTGGTTTTAACCAAACACCTTACAATTATATCTCCTTATATGGAGAATCACGCCATATCGTCTGCACTCATCTTTCTTTTAGAAGCAATTCTATTACGCAATTGTCTGTTTTTCTGTTAATACACAGATATTTAAGATTGTGATAGTCACACTTTTTATAAAAGCACTTCTATGTTAAAGTTCACTTTCTATTAATGTTCAAATTGTCACTTTTAATTTCCCTTTTTCAAAGCATTATTCACAAATACAATTTATTTACAAATTATTAGTTATTATTTATTGGTTGGAGATATCCCATGCTTACAAATTATTAAAAATTGGGACGAACTACTTTTAAGGATTTTGTGTGCAGGGCTTCTGAATAAAAAAGTACATAAATTCGCCCTTTTGAAATTCTTGTTTGTATTTTCATTTTTTTTAAATGTGACAAAAAAGTTGTTTGAAATAATAAATTTGTGTAATAATCTATTAGAACAATTTGAATTGTAAGCAATAAGGGCACGTTGATATATTTCATGTAAGTAATGATTTTTCATTAGTGTCAGTTTGTTTTGTAGTTTAAAGTTGGAAAAACTGTGCAGTTATTATCGAAAATGATCATAAAATAGAAACCCTTAGCCTCAAATACTCTAATTTGCATCAAAGTAAAAATATAACAAGAGTTAACCAAGAGAGATGTGATAAGAAAGATTAAATCTATTAAAGATGTAAATCTAGCTAGGATATCTCACAATTGTCACATCCTTACTCAGTCATATGAAGAGGTCATATGGATTTGGCAAGTTTTGTAATGATTCTCAAAAAATATGAAATTTTATAATCTTGGTGCAAAAATCATAGCCTATATAAAATATAACTTTTCATGAAAATGTTGATGGTCTTTATTTGTGGTAATAATTATGTTCACATTGAAAATAAAAAACTATATAGCAAACTCAAAATTTAGCAACTGCTTTTTAAATGTCAAATTTCTAAAATTTTATTCTACTGAATTTGATTGTAAACAGCAGTGCTGCTGAAATACATAGGCAACTTGTTGAGGTTAACAGATGTTATGATTAACAGTCAAGTTACGCATTAGTGTAGTTTGTTTAAGGATGGATAAATGAATGTTCATGCCGAACATTTTTTCTAATGTTTCATAATTAAGGTAGTACTTTATGACAGAGAAACTTCATCAGTAAAAATTGTATACTACATACGAAAATGTTAACAAAAACAGAAATTTATGATTTCGGCTCGAACATTTATGTGTTTTCCAAAGGACGATTCGGTGTTTGAACATGTCGTGACTGAAGATAAAATCTGGTTTCGTACAGAAATGTTGAGTCACATCAGTAGTTAATGCTCATCATAAATTAAAGAAGTTTAAGCAAGCACGTTTTGCTTCCTAAATCATAGCTACTATTACTTTGGATAGGAACTTTTTATTAATTGAACGTGGAACACTATTAATGCTGATGCTTACTATGAAACCCTGCAGAAATTTAGACAAGCCATGTGAACAAAAAAATGTCAGAGTGAAATTTTTATAATGGATTACTCTGACTATTATGATTTCACAATGATATCGGTTGTTTATCGATTGATATCGATATTTCATATGATGCTAATTCACGCAAGTAATACTATCCAATAGTTGCACATCGGGCAATCCCGGACAATGGTCCATTTTAGATTAAAATATATTTGTAGTGTGCTATTTATTGGCCAGTTCACAGATAGTGGTTTGTGTGTCTGATATTGTTTGCCATATCTGACCGAATGGAGGCGTTCACCATATATTTTATTTGAAAACCAAATTATAAGACGTATGTTTTGGAATGGAGACTTTTTTTTTATTGAGATTACTTACTGATATTGATACCTGCTTTCCTCACTGTCTTAATTCATACTTGTCCTTTTCATTTATTTTCCATTGTTAGACTAGCTTTTTTTTTTTTAGAGAAGGGGAAATCCATCATGGACTTTGTTTCAACTAGAGGCCCTCCCTTCTCCTACCGAGTAAAAAGCCTCTCTCTCTCCTCATCCCATGCAAATGATGTTAGTCTTTGCATCTACTCTAAGTTATCATTTAACTAAAAACATCTACTTCTTAGGTAGATAAGATCTGTCTTTTATACTGCTTCTCTGTCCTTTTAATAACGTCCATTATATGCTCTTCTATCCACGTCCACTTCATTACATCATTCAATATCATTATGTTGTACTGTGTAATTTCTTCCTCCAAACTGCTTTTTAGTATTTCGTTTTGTAGATTGAACTCCTCAAACTTGAACAATGCTTGGTTTGCATCATCTCTCTCTGCCTTGCAATGCATGAAGCTCTTTCCACTTTCTTAAACCTTCACAAGTAGTAATTGAAGCAGCCATATCCAGTTAAGGCCTATGTCAAGTAGTAGGAAATCTCCCTATGAGCTTTACCTAACAACTTTCTTACGTCTTTGATAAGAGCATAAGTCCATCTTCTGCTCTCCCCATTTTCTCACCGCTCCTGCCATCTTTGTAACATTTTCTTTCCAGCATTTTACTTTATCTGCATCACTGTTGACTCCCGGTCCTTCGGATCTCCCTAAACTATCTTTACGTTTGTATAGACTTTTTTCCTCTCCTCTACCAATAAGTCAATTGGTGGCATTCCTGCTAGGACTACCGCAAGATTTGTTGACACTATGTGGTAGGAAGACATAATCCTCAGTGCTCCACAACGTTGGACTAATAACAACCATTTCCAATGATCCGTACTCATGGCCACTGCCCAAGCTAGTGCAGCGTATAGCATTTCTGTTTGCATGACAATCAGTGTACTTTTCTTCGCGCCAAGCCAGTTCTATGTCTTTCTTGCCATCTGTCCAATGTCTTTTGGAACTTTCTCAGCTGCCTTCTCAAAATGTGGACCAAACTTCAAGCACCTATCAATCTCTACAACCAAGTAAGTGAGCTGCATCTTCCACTAATTGGTTATTACGAGTTTAAGTCTCCTATAAACTCTGTTCTTAGTTACCAGAACTAACTGATTTTGAGAAAATTGATTTAACTATTAGATTGTTGCCACATAAATTATAATATATACAAAATTATAAATAATATAAGTTTTTTATACTTTTTATAAACTTACATAAACCCATTTCAAAATAGTTTCTGTATTTTTTGTTTTTGAAAGAAGATTTATTCTTGTGCGTAAGAGTGGGAGAAGATCCAATTGCTTCTTAGTCAGAGTGATTTTTGTTCTCAAATTTTCATAACAAATTGGAAGTAAGTTAAAATGAAGAAAATTGATATTATACCAGAAGAAACCAAAAGATATGGGATTCATTTTCTATTTGGTTAACTGTTTTATGGATACTGTTCCTAACCTATCGCTTTCCTTATTTCCTACTTTAAGACCTTTGGACAGAGATGTCTTCTGAGGTTCCAGAGAGACAATCCCTCTATCAGTTGAGACTTACACAAAGCTGATTTGTCATGTGGGCAGTTATAATTGGTAGCCCAGTTTATTGTATTGAGTAAATATGGTGCACTTTTTCAAAACATATACAGCAGTTTATATGTTTTAAAATGTTGCAACTTTAGTCTAATTTAGGTTAAATTCAGCTATCATAATTTTGTTTCTAATTCACCAATAAATGCAGCAGTAATCAAAATGTTGGTGAAATTTAAGCTTATAAACGATTTATCATGTAATTTATTGCATTTGATTGTTGCTAAAAAAAGTAGTTGAGTTTGTAGTTTTTCTTATCTAGATCTATAAAAATGAGCCTATAAATTCTTTATTATCAAGGTCGAGTTCGGCAAACGAAAAACATTAATCAGCTACAATCATGTTGATCATTTTTAAATACTAGAACTTCCCTCATTGGGGGTAGTTTTTTTTTGTAAGACAAGTTAGTGAAATTTAAATGTTTTAAGAATAGTTTGATATTACAGTATTTAACTGGATGAAGTATTAAAGAAAATTATTTTTGGTCTGTATAATTTTAATATGACCAAAATTTGAATTTTATACAAATTAAAAAAAAAAACGGACTTCACGTTGTTTGAAATCTATAAAACTGTAGGGAATTCCCTCTTCAGAATTTGGCAACACTGAACCACCGACTGGCAAGCGCCGTTTGCATTTACGTTAAACAGTTGGTAGCATCGAACCAAGTGGAGTGAGAGTGTTACGTGCGTGTTGTGTTGTGAAGTGTTAGTTATTTGAATTTTTTGTTTACTAATATTCAACCAAAGGAAATCATCACAGCTATCAGTTATTAATTTAATGTGATACTTCAAATATAAGGTATTTAGATAATAATTCCATAAAACATGCCATAAGAGTCTTGAAAATCATCTTGATGCAACTGCAAGGTGTCTGTACATGAATCACCAGATGCCTAGACTAGAAACTACCATTGTTATGCTCTTTTATTCCTTTTTCTTACTTTCAAATTTCATTGATTAAATTAATTGTTCTAGATAATTCACAATCTTTAAAACTAGTATTTGGAATTATCTTCATATTAACTCGGTGTAATGATGAGATTAGCATAGCAGTATAAGTTAATGTTTACATTTACGCTACAATTAACGTTTTGTTTTTCAGTAGATTAATGACAAAATATTAATTTTGTGGCATGTTAACGATATTAAATCATGATCATAGTTGAAATAAGTATAATACGATACATCTTTACCTCCATTTTTACTACGATACCTAGCTTATTTAAGTGCAATTTATAAACTGGTTTGAAGATTCAAAAATGAACACCGGTATGTATTACTATTGTTGTAGGTAAGCCGTAATAATTGGTATTAATACAGGTGATGGAAATCGTTGATTTTAATTTATTGTAGGCTAACTTCGCACAATGAACTTATTTATTGAAATGAAACTACTTTACAACATATTAACCTCTTATGAAAAGGACCTAGCCTAATTAATATTGTTTTAACTTGTAAATGTAAACAAACATTTTGCCGGTACCTATTTAATTTTTGTATTGTCAAAATTAGGTTTGGTTATGTAGTGTTTTCAAATTTCATGAAGTAAAGAAGATTTTTTTAAAGATCTTTATGCAAGAAAGGAAGAGAAGAGTATCCTATTTAATATTTAGTTAGGCCTACCAATTCGCTTATAACTATTGACTATCAATGCAGAATGATGTGACGAGGGTTCCCATTTCCGTTAGGGGGATGGATCAAAACAAAACTAAAATCAATATCAGCTGACTAGCCCGGACTTAATTTTAATCTAGGCCTAATCCAAAACTGGAATGGGGAGTTTTATTGAATACAAAATGTGTTATGGCGTATCCAATTCTTTATAGATTAATTTAATTTGAGTCCATGGTACATTCAGTTTTTCTAAAAAACTTCCATTACATAAAAATGACGGACCTATTTATACAATGTGCCTTATTTATTAAACCGAAAGTTGTCATTTGTGCCCTTGTATTGCTCTCAATAAATACCAAGGCCTAGGCTACAGACATATTTAATTATATCTGTGTGTTTAGAAAAGTACCGTTAATTCAGAATTGTTTCGCACATAACCTACAATAACAATCAGTGCTGTTAAAATCGTATACAGATTGTGTAACGATAAGTTTATTAAACCAAATTTCTTCTTTAAATCACTCCTGTTCATGAAAATTAACGTAAAGTGTAAGAAATTATGCCGTTCGTGTAATGCATAAAAATCTCGTAAGCTTTTCAAGTGATTCTTATGTTAAAATTAGACTAATGAAGTTTTCTGCCTGCAGCAGTAACCAATCCTTTGTAAAATACAATAAACTACGCCATGTCAATGTATATATATATATAGGTATGATATAATATGCTCAGTTTACAAAATGAATAAAGATAATCATTTGTTTTTAATCTATCTAATGTTTCAACTTACAAATGAAGTCAAGTTACTGTAATATGCCCTATTTAAATTAAATATGTACACAAATTTACAGACAAGCTTTGTCCATTCGGGTGAAAGAGTCATGGAGTTCGAATGAATGATATTTTAATTATTTGTAGAAAGCGTTTCAATTGTAACGAATTTGTTTATTTGTGCTGTTTCGGAGAGTTTGCAATCAATAGACTAGTTTATGTGTTTCCCAACCTATTTCCTGACAAACAATTTTTAACGTTTAGTTTAAAATAAGAAATGCAAATCTTTCCTTTCAACTACTATTACCGGTGTTGAAAATGAAGCCAAGATACAAGCTGCATTTTATTCTGCAGATTTGTGTATTTTTAGACGGAGATTTCGAATTCATTGAGGTAGTGTTCAGAGTGGGGTTAATGATTGTAGACTGGTCGTCCTTGAAAACAGCGGCAGACGAACGAAAGCACCCAGTAAATATATCATGTCTGGCCGGGCCAATGTTGGTATAGTTACAGTAAGTTTTATTGCCTATTTGTTGTCAGTTTGTTTTATAAACTGCCAGCGTGTCTCTATTGCACTGTAATTCTTGTCTGTTATTCTAAATGGGAGAGCATTGTTTATCGGAGGACATAAAGAGAGTGCTTTGTACTGCTTCTGGTTTAAAAATTAGTTAAAAATGATTGTTACAATCTTGTTGAGCACTGTGGTGAAATTCACAATAATAATCCGAATTTGCCCCTAACCACAATCACTAGAAACTTAATAAAACACAATTATTCTGATTAATTGTTCTTTATTAGTTGCACTCAGGTTATCATAGTTTTAGGTTTAATTTTATTTCATTAGTAGATATGTAAGTTTAGATTTAGTTTATAAGTAAGACCCTCCGATGATGATAACCATGTTATCGAAATGTACATCAAGGCATTGTGGAAATAATTAATAAAGAACAATTAATCAGATTAATTGTGTTTTATTAAGTTTCTAGTGATTGTGGTTAGGGGCAAATTCGAATTATTATTGAAAATGATTGTTGTTGAAAATTAGCAGCCGAGCGAAACCTAGACCCTGAATATAATGTTCACCGATTATTAGTAGCTTTTTATTTATTTAAATGTTTAAGTGTAGGATGGTCATAATTTTCTAGTCGTAATTTTTGACTACTATCGCCATATTTTTTTAGGCTATAAACATTGTTTTGAATTTAATTTGCTCGATTAATTACCTGGAATTATTAACGTAATGTGAAGTTTACCTTATTAGGTTCGGTTTTTTGTATAAGTACTACAGGTTTCGGCTCCAAAACGTCATCTTCAGGTAAAAATGTTTCAATCATAAACACAAATTTCA
>OY740769.1:14160386-14366560 GCA_963513935.1 Aphrophora alni
CGGAGTAATTATGTGTGCTAAATATTGGCTTAGCCTGTAATTTACGTTCTTTAAAAGTGCCCTTATTGTCGACTCAAGTTTATAAAATGGGATGAAAACAAACGTTTAATTTTGATGAAAATGTCCCTTTTATGGTTTTCATAGTTGAACATTTTTGGAAAGATGTTTCTCTATCATTTGATGTTTAGTGTTCTAAAATTCAAACAAATTGACATATTTTAAATAATTTTGATTCATGTGAATTAAAAAAAAATTAAAATTAGCGGTGGCCGTTGGGTTATGATTTTTCCAAATTGCTTGCAAGCGTCTGTACACTAATTGTTTTTTTTTCCAAAATTTGTTAGTAAAATAAAGACTAAACGAAAGGTTTTTCTTTAGTTTCTGTCCGTTACCTTGTTACCGTTAAATCGGTTGAAAATTAACCTCCAACGATTTACTGATGTACAAAACGATAAACTGATAAAGCGTACCTTTATCTTGCGCTCAGGGCCGGATTTAGCATTTTGGCGCCCCTAGGCCCAATAATTTTTTCCGCCACCTAGTCTGGTTAAAGTTACTTCCCCAAAAACCTTTATTAAAAAATTATATCAGGCCTATATGTTAATTGCAAACACCACTCCACAATACAATTTTACCATTGCAAGTTTTTTGAGTACTTTACTTGGTTCTGGGCTTAACAAAATGCCATCTTAAAACACTTTTAGTAATTTTATGTATTAAATAGTGAGCTCATGCTTGTGGGACTGAAACACAACGATCCAACCAGCAGAGCATTCCAGCAAAAAAGCATGGCCATTGCTATGTTAATAACTTAGGTTTTGTTCAATTTAGTCATTTGGGCAAATAATTTTTTTTTAAACTCAGAAACACAACTTACATGAAGTATTTTGATAACGTGACACAAAAACTTTGATATAAAGTAAAACTAGATATTTTGTATGATTTCTTAAGGCAATAGATGTACAGTAGAATGGACGTTAGTTGGGGAAGGGTAAATGACCTTGACACTGCTTGTCACAAGTGCCGGAGGAGGAGGTAGCCAAAAGCCAAAACAAACAAATGATAAGAGGGGGAGGACTAATTTGTTCCAATGAACTTCAAAATCAGAATGATTTTTTTGTAATCAATTCAAAAAGTATGTTAAGTTATGGCTATGTATTTTTATTTCTAGATATATTTTTTAATATATTGTTTTTCTCTCGGCCGTGCGCCCCCTGGGAGCTTGCGCCCATAGGCCCGGGCCTATTGGGAAATCCGGCCCTGCTCGCGCTGATAGACAGGGCGTATAGACAAAGGTCGATTGGAAATCAACATGGATGATTCATCAACTGGACGCGGGTAGACAGTTGAAAACCTAGAAGATCGTAGAATGTGATTTAGGTAACAGTCAGCTACAACAGGAACGGTAAAAGAACATCCCATCACGGGGACTACGTTACCGCCTCTTTAGGATTCTGTACTTTGAACTGTCCTGGCGAGGGCAATGTTAAGTTCTTTCCACTAGGTGGTTTGTTGAAACTCTAGTAGGGTACACTGGGGCCACATATTGTTGTTGCTTATTTCCTAAATGTGAGAGGACTTGAAATCCCTTGGATTTGCTGAGGTTAAAAATGAAGGATCATCAAAAGTTAACAAAGGGTATCTTATCGGTATATTGCGTCAGGAGAGGAAATAAAAGATATCCAGTGTCAGCAGAGGAAATGAAAGATATCCAGTGTCAGCTTTTACTCAGTTACCATCTAAAATAATCGTAGACCGAGACTTTACTGTTATGAAATGGAAAACCAGACAACGTAACTGGAAGGGCTGTACGTTGTAACGTGTCCTTGTGGGTTTCGTAAGGATTTTAAGGAAGATCTAGCAGAAAGTCTAATCGGTTCGTATTTAACTTTACTTAATAGATCCATTTTGGGTTGCAGTGTAAAAAGCTTACCAATTGGAAAAGGCAGATTTTTCTCGGAGGGGGGAAATTACTTTTAGTAGAGTTTGGGTATTTGCAATAATACCCAATCTGAGTATATAACAAAGATAAACTGACTACGATCTCACGTCTCTTCGTGACTTTTGTTAAAGTTCTCCTAGACGTTTGTCAAAATAGAAACTTCCTAAATTAAAAAAAGAGAATGCTTCTAACCACAGATTTCATAATTAAATATTTAGAACTAGTATGATACGTCTAGGATGTTTTAAAGGAAATACCATTATTCATTTTTTCCCTCTTCAAGATTTTAATACCACGAAGACAATGCAATACGATTGTGTTAAATTAACTGGTGACTCATTTGTTATAGTGGTTGTGAAATATTGTGTTTCTTAACTGCATAATAAAGGTATAAATACCCGCCATTTTGTAATTAGTAATGAAAATCCTTACAAGTAAAATCATTGGTCAGTTCAAACCAAATATAACAATCTCAGAAAACAACTACAAGTTGGACGTGCGTAAAATATGCGCGCTTGTATCGAACAATTGTTTAAACATAACCTCAAAATCAATAAATTAAAACAGCTGGTAAGTAAAATCATAGGGTGTTTTTGTTTTAATGGTCAATCTCTTAACCCTTTTAGACCCAACTTATTTTTTTTTGTTAAAAATCTTACTTTTCCTATATAACCTTGCTGTTTTACTTCTACTGGATAAGAAAAACACTCAATTACAATTTTTAAATTTTTATATCTACCAAATAAATTATGTTCCCATTTGGGAACAACGGGATCAAATGGAGGGGTGGTTAAAAAAAATTTTTTTTTGTACAATAACACAATTTATGTATGTTTACAACTCACAAAGCATATACATAAATGTTGTTTGCCAATATTAAACTTGTACATAAAATATATTAACTTAAAAGTACATGGAAATTTTAAAAAATACTGTAATTCATCTTCAATTTATGTATTTATGGTTTTTTGTGAAATAGTTCAAAACAATGAGTATGTAGAGCAATGTTACACTTTTTACACTTCATTCTAGCATTCTTTTTACACTGTCCACATCTTGTTTGTTTTTCATTGCTCACAATGATATGCTGTAGTCCATCAAAACGCACTTGCTCTGTTACCCGCTTGTCAACTGCACCAACTAGATGGCGGGGTCTGCCAATAACTGGGCGTTGTGAATACTTCTGCAAGTAAGCTAAGCTAATTGTTCTAGTAAAATTTAAAAGATCAAGCTGTTGTGGCTTAGCTTTTTCTACCCATCGATAGAGCTGCCAAGCATTGTTGACGGACACATTGAGTAAAAATGATAACAGTTGCCAATACCATTTTTTCCCTCTTATGTTTACTCTCATTTTTGCCACGTTCTCATCCATCCTGTCAACCCCACCCATATATAAATTATAAAGAACAACAGATGCAGGTTGATCTACATACACAAACTTTTTTAATGCTTGGCTGAAACGTTTTACTTTTGATATAGGCACAATCCCCCCCTTTGTTGAAGCCATAGTTACAACGTTATTGTCCATATAACGGACAAGTGTCACTCCTGAATCTTCATCTGTTACTGACTCACATGATCCCCTTACTTTTTTTGTCATAGCTTTAACTTCTGTAAGAGGTGCTCGTTCAGTGCGATTAGCCCTCAAAGTTCCAGTTGCATGAAATCCCTTTTTCTTGAGAGTTTCTAGTAATGTTACACTTGTGAAAAAGTTATCAAAGTATATACTATAATCTTTTCCAGGTACTTTATCAATAAGCTCCAATACAACTGACCCACCAAGTCCTAAATTAACATCATTAATACCTGTGTTACACCCTTCGTATAGCTTTGACTGTACTACATACCCTAGTCGTGTACAAAGACACCATGCCTTATAACCAAAACGAATAGGCTTGTTGTGCATATGTTGCTTACCCCCATGCCATCCATAATAGGGAATCATGGATTCATCCACAGACAAGTTTACTTCATTGGGAAAATATTTTAGCCATTTCTCATTCAGCAGCTGCCAAAGGGGCATTACTTTTGCAAAACGGCTGTTGGATAAGTTATTATTGTCACACACATGAAGGTATTTCATAATTTGGGTGAAACGGTTGCGTGACATTGCATCTGATATTGCTTTATTGTTTGTATCAGGCCTTTCATCCCAATACATTCGTAATCTATGTACTTGGCTATAACCACTGATAAGTAATATGGATAAAAATACTCGCATCTCCTCTTTTTCAATCTTAAAAATTTCTTGTCCACTTTGGAGAGCATATAAGTTAGTAAACTTACAAATTAACTCAAGCACTTCGTCATCATAAAACAATTCAAAAAAAATAACAGGATCAATATTTTCAAATTTATTAAGCCATTCAGGAAGTTGAAATTCTTTTTCAGGTTCTAAATTGACATCTTTAGTCTTCCAATTACGCTCTTTAATAATTTTTTTCTTTTGTTTTTTCTTTAGGCCTACATTACTAGCCAGACGTTTCAAATTGCTGGACTGGGAACTAGTAGACCCATTATTGTTTAGGTTATCTGTGTGATAATTATCGTCTGTGGTAGAACTGCTTTTATCATTAGGTATAGTGTTAATATGTGCAGGTATTACCTCTTTAATGACTTCTCCATCTACAAAGTGTTTTACTGTAGCTTCAGCTTCGGAAAGAAGTATATTACCAGGAAGGCGATCCACATTATTATCATCTTCTTCTCCACTGTCCTCATCAGATTGGTTTCCAGATGGAATAATAGTTATGTATCCAGATACAACATCATCATTTTCAAACAAAGCATTTGCAATTTCATCCAAAGTCAATCTAAAACAAAAACATAACCTTGTAAAAACCAATATAAAACCATAAAAAACCCCTACCCATTTGAACCCACTGTTCCCAAATGGGAACATTCATGTTTCAAACACAAATAATAATGTATTACAGTCAAAACATGAGTTATTTCATAGTGAATTTTGTAGATCAGCTTATTTAGTTATATGTTATTGCTATTCAATTAATATTACTAACACTTTTACTGTAAAAAATACTTACCTTTCTTGTGCAGTCATGGTAATGCAAACATAACCTCTTCAAATGCAATTCACCAACTGCTACAGCTGAAATTAGAGGGAATGCTATATCAGATGTTGTCAGGCTTGCCAACTGCTTACTGTCCAGCAAAGAATTTTACCACACTTCTGTCTCAGATATTTTTAATATATTTTCAAAGTTTTGTTCCCATTTGGGATCAGCGGGTCTAAAAGGGTTAAGACAAAACATTTGATTTAGAAGGTTATTACAGTACTTTGTCACATTCTCAATTAAAAAGAAGATGCTATACTCGGCCTAATCTATCTTTCTGAATAAAAACTGAAGAATTATCCTTAAAGGCTTCATTATAGTGAGTACGAGCGTGGCAACCCCGAGAGAGCCTAGCTGATTCTACACTTTTCTCATTTAGTCTTGATTTCACCCACTTTCATCGTACCTATCAGTTCTTTCTTGACCAACTCTAGTTCTCTTTCGATCCTGAGTATTCGAGGGTTGATGATCTTTATTTATTTTATTTTTTTTTATAAGGGAATGATGACCGATAGGCTTTTGCCTTTAAACAACAAGGGGGAAATATTCTTGAAACGAATCAGTGTACTTGTGTACTATACGGATCCCCCCCTTTTTGTGAGTTCAGAACTCGAAACATCCTTTTGCAAATATTTTTACGTTCTGTCATTTGTCTAATACCATAACTAACAAACATATCATAATTAAAACTTCGCCCCCCCACTGAAATCCTTTCAAGTTTGGTCTAGACCGAATAATAACGAGAAGCCGGATCAGTGTTACTGCAATACTCTTACGAGAATCATTGTTTGTATTTAATTTGTTCTTATTTTGCTGATTTATTAAGTTATGTTGTTTTTAAACCGAATAATTTCATAAGTTTATTGGAATATATATCATAAGCTGACCTGACCTAACTTATTCGAGGTTTTGGTAAACTAAAATGTAGATTAGATGTATGGTAGCAAGAATCACCAGAAATAGGTTAGGTTATCATATATAATACTAAAATAGCAGAATTATTTTAATTAGTTCCTGTTCGATATACAAAAAGGGAGGAGTTCCGTATAATACACAAGTACGTATCCTAACCAGCGTTATAGAAATGTATTTTTTAAAATTTCGATACAGACTACAGCTGGCTACGTTTCACAACTTCCCTTTTCTTTCTACGCCACTACTCATTCCTTCTCCGACTTCTTCTTCATCCGAACATACTTCCTTCTTCTGGTTTTCTTTCCGCTAGATCCTTCATCTCCACAGCTCTTTTCCTGAACCATCTTCTACCTCAACTCCATTTTTTCTCTCTAGATCTTAAGTTTTTCTTTAACTGAGATTTGTGTTTTTCTGGTATCTATTTTCTTTTTTTGCTAATCTATTTGGGTCCATTTTCTTGTTTTCTTTGTTGGGTTTAGTCTTCTTTTCTTCATGTTTTCAAATTCCTCATACAACTCTTGGTTTTTCCGCAAGTGGTATGTGAATTCCCCAGTTGCTGTTTTTTTTGGAAACTAGAAAGTGTTTATTATTTTGGTTGCTATAGTAACTAATTATGTGTAAACTCTCTTAAGAAATAATTTGTGAAGTGAAAAAGAATATTGTTGAAATAAATTATTGATTACATATCTTTGGATAGTGAATTTGATTTTTTTTAAATCATAAAAATTGGTCATGTGCAGGCGTAGGCGAATTGGGAATTAAACAAACGGTTTTGTATTCCATAGATAAAGAAAGTGTTACCAACTGTTTTATACCTTGTAAGTTTATTGCACGGTTTACGAAATAGCTTGTAAAACAAGAAGATAAACATTCCTTTTTGAACTACTGTTTACGTTTTAGCCTACTTTAGTACTTTGGTAAACTAGGAAATCCTTCCATATACATAGATTTAAGTCTTCATTATTTACTGTAAACAAACATGTGTACACTCACGTTCAGGAAGTTTAAAGGCTGTTTATAAAAGTGTTGGCACTCTGGTAACTAATTGTGTCATTGACCCGTTGTTTATTTGTTTTAACTTTACTTATTTTTGGAAGATTTAGGTTTTATATACGAGAGATTCATAAATAGGTACTAGCTTTCGCGACCTTTAAAGAAGTACTGCGCATGATAATGTTCAAATTTGATTGTTAGTAACCTTCTATTGCCTCTTCCTACTTGGAAATGCTAACTCAAGCGACCATGACAATTGTCCAACGATCCCAGCCATTGAAGTAATATGGGACCATTTTTTGCTGACTATACAAGTACAGTATAGTGTTACATGGCCTCTGTCGACGAGGCTTCTTGTGTCGCGCGATTCGAATCGCACTGCATACTCTGTTCAGATAGATTTACACAAATCCGTAAGTAGCGACATAATTTTTTGTACATACAGTTGTGTCTGTTGTGTGCTACATTGGGATGTTGTCGTTATGGGTGACTGTACTGTACTGAAAACAAGAGCACAGTGTCACGTCACGTGACAATACGAGTATTGTAGCTGTTAGATTGACAGTAGCGCCACTACGACCAGATGAGCTGGAATCTTACCACAATCTAAAGATTCTTAATTTAGTGGTTCATTATAATCCACCCACCTGAAAACACGAGTTAAACATTTACACTAAGATTTTTCACAAATACCTTGTAGTGATCAAGGTAAGCCAACTCGTATACTGAATTCGATAAATTAAAGAAGTCTGATGTTTTCAGTTTCGACATACAGCAACCTTGAGTGATGGGGGGGGGGGGGTGATGCCAAGGTATATTGCATGGACTTTACACTTTTGAAATGACTGTGTAGTGCGACGACATGAGGAGTTTTGTCTGATTGTAGTCTATGCAACTATGTAATATATTTAATATTTGCACATTCGTAGCGTAAATGATTGAAGTTTCTACAAAAAATAAAACGTACATTTTGTTCAAATCACTGGGCCATCCTTCAAAGTGTTTTCTTAAAATCAAACCTTAAAACACATAACGCAGTATATAATATTTTCTGGTCACCAAATAGGCCTCCATTATGAGTTTTCTTAGCAGTGTCAAAATTACAAAATTATAGGCCTATCTATATTTTCATCGGAAGTATGAAAAGATCTAGAAATTATACTAGGGCTTAATAAGGAAATTTGAGAAGCTCAAATTAATCAGAGAACAGGCTCCTTGCTCTTTAGGAAGCCAAGTTTTTTTTTTAAATTCAGGCACGCGATATTATTAACTAAATTCTTTCCCACGGCCTATATGAGCGAGTTATCTATAAAGATGCTTAGCAAAACCCGACTTAATGCTGGGTACTTCAACAAGGACTTAAAAACTTTGTAAATTCGTATAAATTTATCCAGACTACTTATAGAGTTTGTTTTAGTGTAATTTATAGCTAAATACATCAAATGTTTTACCTTGTAATTCGTTAGGTTCAATGTGACTTCCGTAGGTCATTTTCCAGACATCCTATCTGAAGTCTATTTCCTGCCAAACGCCACACACAGCAGCATATCAGGCGTCTTCTTCTTCATATCTTCTTCTTCTTCTTCTTGTGCGGTGGAGATTTTTACTCTGAACTCAGCGAGAGAAGCTGGTAAGGGTGGTTTATAAATTTTATCCTTGATAAATCTTCAGAAGTAAAAATCGAGAGGTGTCAGATTAGGCGAACGAGAGTGTCCAGCTCGATCTATCCATGTAGCCGGAAAGTAGTTATTGAGGAAATCCCGGACCTCATGAGGTAGTGCGGCGGCGCGCCATATTGATGGAAGTGAGGACGTTCTTGGTCATCCCATTAATATGTGGGATTAACAAGTTTTCCTCCATATCTGGGTACATTATTCCGTTGATGATTTTCTCTCGGTGGCCGTAAACTTTGCTCTTGCTTAAGGCACAAAAGACGTTAACTTTTGTGCTACCACGAACATATTCCAAGGTTTGTCGTGGATTTTCACTGCCCCAAATTCGACAGTTATGTGTATTCGCTTTACCACTTAGCCTACATGGAAAGTCACTGAAGATTAATGAAATCCTGGTCTGAATTCAGTCGATTTAACATTCTTGCACAAAACTCCTATCAGTATCTTTTAGTTCTTTGTTAATGTGTACGGTTTAAGGCGCAAACGTTTTCTCAACGCACGGCATAGAACTCACGCCGGGTTGATTTTGTAGGACCTTACTTGCTCTACTACATTGTCTGACACACGGTGACGCCCTGAGGATTTCTTATGGCTTACTGAACACCCGGTTTCAACAAAACACTTTTAACACTCATAAATGATAGACATACTGGGAGGATCTTTGCCATACTCAGTACGAAAATTCTGTTGCACAATTCTCGCAGCCTTCAAACCAAAACACACAGCGAGCACGCTTGGGATTTGTTATGGCTCTTTGTTACAACTCTCGCTAGAGCTTGCGGTGGTGCTATTCGGTACTATTTATTACGTGAGTCAAAACGTCATCTATTTTGCTACAAAATAACATCAAAACCAGCTCTGTAAGTAGTCTGAATAAATTTATATGAATTTACAAAGTTGTAAAGTCCTTTTTGAAGCATTCAATATCGTTCAGGTATTATTGATATTCAAAATTGGTATTTTCTATAATTTTAGGGGTGTTTTCTATAGGTAAAGTTGGTATATGATAGTTTTGATGTTTATGAACAAAGTTCTGTCTATTACATCAGAAGATCTTTACATTCCGATAAGAAAGTGGTAAGATAACAGACGGGTGTATTGATCAGATTTGTCCTAGGTCTTTCTCGCCCCTAAATATTTAAATTACTTTGTTTTTATATTCCTATAAAATAAAGTTGCAAAACTTTGTATATAATTAAATGTCTCAGAGGTATGATATTAAATTGTGTAAGGTAAATGAAGAATAATGTTTATTCTTGAACAATATATTATTTTTAATTTATTGGAAACAAATTTTCTCTGTGATAAATAACAGTATAGTGGATTTGGAAGTTCCACCCCAACATTCAATCCTATATTGCAGCATCGAGTGTAATTGAACATTCCAAGAAGTTTTAAATCAATTCAAGGAATAAAATGCCGTTCAATCGAATTATTTACATACTGTGATTTTTAGAAAGATATTTTGTCGTCATTGTATTTATTCAAAATATCATAGTAATATTCATTTCCCCTTTATTGAAGAGAATAAGTCAAATTATACTTGCCACTTAATTGATTAAAATTACAGCTTCACAGATTTTACAACTAATTTAAAAACCATTAGATGATGCAAGAAAGGAAAAAAATATGGTTACTATCGAGGAATTTGAAATATTAAAAGCCTCTAAAAACAATAAAAATCTGTTAACGAACGACCAACTTAATTTCACCTAAAACACTCTCTGATACGAGAGAATCATCAAAACACTTTCTATGATACAACCATAAGAGAATCTCAAGAGATATTTGTACGATTGTAATGGCAGTCGTCTTTGGAGAGTCGTATGGTGCTCATCTTACGCTTGTCGTCGTTGGAGAGTCGTATGGTGCTCAATATATAATTAACTCTGTTAAGTATATCTGTTTTAATAATGTATTGGCGACCTGAAGATGGAACAGATACTCCGAAACTCGTCAGAAGCGTAAACGAAGTCACGTGATTGATAGACAAACTATATTGTTATTAATCTTGGTTTATGTTCAACGAAACGCGAACATTATGAAGTAAATAGCAATATAATACTAAAGAATTTTTCTTGTTTAAACGCAAATAGGAAAAAAAAGAACATACAATAAAGATCCCTAGCCTTTGCATAGCGTGAAGATAGGAAGAAAACGAGTTGGTAAGAGAGACCTAAAGAAAAGACGAAAAAGAGGAATCTAACCTAAGACTACACGAAGAAAGGTTTAGATCCAGCTAAGGTATCTATGGATTGTCTCACGGGACGATATATATACAGGGTGTCTTGCAACCATATGAACAAACTTTGTCACGTTATTCAGCATGTCAAAAGAAACAAAAATTGTAATATAACATGTGTCCTCCTATCTCATTCCGTTTTCGGTCTATCTGTCTGTATGTGTTTTTTTTTAAACCTTAATATCTTTGAAACTATTTGAGGGAAAATCATGATACTTGGTATGATTGTTACTGTAGGTAGTTTATAAATGCCAATAAAATTTCGTTTTCATACAACTTTTCGTTTCAAGATGGCGGAAGGTCAAAATATTCAAAGTTAAATAATTAATAAACTACAAATTTTATCAAAAAATGTTATGACACAAAAAAGTTAGACATTTTTAAGACAAATAAAATGATGTATAATTTATTCTTATTGACTGAAGTTTAACTAAGAAAATTACATTTTGGTTCACATTGGTTACCATGGTTATTAAAATGTCCATTAGAAAAGAACAAACAAAAAACAGCTGATACAACAGCTGATTACAAGCAAAGTGGTGTCAACATCTATTAATTGACTTATTGAACATTATATTAAGTGACTTATATGGTTATTAGAATGTTTATAATCGTTGCTCAAAATGGCGTCCTCGAACTTCGTTGCAGAGTTGAAAGCGCTTTAAGGATGACTCTCTGACTTTTTCGAAAACATCACTTTCTTGAATGGTTGCAGCAGCTTCAACGATTCTTGCTACAAGATCCAGAGCATCAGTTACAGGAGTTGCATATTATATTAAAACAAATTTTGCAATGGACGTTCTTAAAACTGCAGAAGTAGAGCTAATTGATCACGAGGGCCGTCAATTGTGTCTATATTTTGACCGGAAATAAGCTTTAGTAATTATACTATAAAGAAATTTGAGAGCTCGTCTTGTTCAGAGAACAGGCTCCTTGCTCCTTTACGGAGACTAGTCTTTTGAAATCCGGTCACGCGATTGTATGAACTAAATTCCTTCTCACGGCCATATTTGCGGACTGAGTCATGCAAAACCCGCCTTAATGCAGATAATACTATCCCCTACTAGACCTGTCCACAGTGACGGATCATTCTTTTCTAGTTTGGTAACACCAAGACGTAATTGCTTCGTGAAGTCATCTAAAGTCTTCTTACGGAAATGTAAAGGTAAACTGATGTAATAACCGGGAATTTTGTAGAAAACGGATTGTTCGGTCGATGTTGGGAGATGATGGTAGTATCCTTCATACGGTATTGGGCTTCTTGCGTCGTCGTCTGAATCTTTATAATAGAATATCCCCTCAGTGGTTCACTATCCCGAGATACGTTAGCTGGATTTACAACTTTTTCTCGTAGTCTTGAGTCAGATCCCTCTCTTTCATATTTTCTATCATTATTTATTGATCACGACATCCTGGAATACGTTTTCGTTATAGTAGTTAAAAATATCCGCTTGATTATTTCTCTCTTCCCACCTTTTCCAATTTTGGATCATTTATACATTTTACAACACCTTTACAAGTTCGATGGATTGACAAAAAAATAGTTCTAATTTCAAAGTCGTGGTCATTTGAAATAGTTTCTTTACTCAAACACTTAATGAAAAAGAAATCATCAAATATTGTACAGTTTAATTTCATTGGAAACATTAGTTATATAGTTGGAAATTGAATATCTAATAGATATCATTATAAAACTGTCTTTTATTGCTCTAGAAATATAGGAAAATTAGTTGTTAACAATAACGATAAGAGAGATAGCTTAGAAAATAGTAGAGTACATAAGATTTCTTGTAGTGATTGCGATTGTACATAGGTCAATCCGGTAGGTCAATTAAAGAATAGAATTAAAGAACATATACACAGTTGGAAGTATGGCAAATCTAATTCAAATTTTGCAAATAATTTATTAGGCGCGGGATAAAATTTTGATCCGAAGTCAAGTGTTAAACGTCTCTACATGGAACAAAAAAGTAGAAAATTCAATCACTTTGAATGTTTAGAAATCAATAGGTCTATTTAAAACAACCGTACTTAAATGAACAAATATATTTTAATTCACCACCGCTATTGAAGCCTATTGCATACATTTGCTTTCTAAAATTTCTAAAATCCCCCCTCTCCATTTCACAAGTCAGATCATTGTCCTTTCTGTTATAAATACCGCCCTTTGTGATTTCTCAACCCTTCCTATTCTACCCTTTCCTTTCTCTTCCAATTTTGGTTATTTAGACTTGTTTTGTTTTCAATTTAGTAGCTTAAAAATGACTAACGGCAAAACATACGCCGCTCAGTACAGCTCTTTTGTGGAATTAAAAATTGTTTTATAATTTACACTCTAAAAAGTAGCCCAATTTCACAAACAAAATGTAAATGTTAGTAAAAAGAACTCGTCTATAATTACTTTGTTTTTATCCATATATAAGAAATACTTTGAAGGGTTGCTATATATTTGTATATTGATGAAATTAACAATTGCTATGATTTTCGTAACACTAGTTGGTATTAATTTCCTAGATTTTGTAATTTCTACTAGAAAATTTACTGTTTTTCCGACCCCGATGGTATTCGAGGGCTAGGGGTTCTTTTTTCCTTTTTTTTCTTTTTATAAGGCAAAGTTGACAGAGAGATTTTTCGCCTTTTAAACAACAAGAAAAAACACTAGTTGAAAATACAAACGCATCAGTGCTTCTTGAATTGTACATCTGCCTTGTTTTAATGTTTTTCAATAGTTGACTGCCATCTGCTCTAAACTGGTAGCCTACATACTACAAACATGTCAAAAGTTTGTAATTCCGGTTGTGGAATCCGCCTTGACGAGTTATTACAAATAATTAGGGCAAAAGTAATGAGATTATATCGGACATAAGTTACTGAGATCGATTCACAAGTGATAAGTTAATATTTAATAAAAACGTAATTGATTGTTGGACCTGTTATTATTATTCCAGACATTGATAGTAAATATACCCGGCATGCACCTAGATGATGTTCTGACTTGATAGAATGCGATTTTTTTTACATTTTGTGTGTGTATTTCCGTATATATTTTTCTTTGTTGTTTAAATTGGAAAAAATTCTCGGTGATCATAGCGTTATAAAAAAAAGGAAGAAAACAACATAAAATAATGACCTCTTCCCCCTAGCCGACGAATGTTCTACTAGTGCCAGTGTCCGAAGAGAACAAGAGTTGGTCAAGAGTTTAACAAAATTAAATCTCGTTTAATTCTAAAGGAATTTAAATACTATTTTGTTCAATGGTAAAAAACAAATAAATTAAAGTTTTAATTTACTTGAAAGGCCTGGTATTAATACTACGATTCGAGGTTTGTGTAACAAAATAGCAAATGAAAGCTATTCCATTATGTCAGATCTACAGCCTAGTATTTGTTATTAAATTGATACAACTCAAATTCAGCCACGAGTTTAGATGTGTGGATTTATAACGTTTACTTGTTTAATCTAAAAGGATTATTATAGTTCATAAGGTTTAATAACCTCTGTCAGTGAGATGCGCATTTATCACTGGTGTAGTGGGGGAAACGCTGAGGTCAGTCTTGCAGTGAGTTTTGTACTGTGCGTTTCAAAAACATTGGTTTATTGTTGTGGAGTGGAAGGTGAAAACATCAGGAGGAAAGTTGGTGGGAGTAAAGTCCTCCGTAGTGAATCTCGCGTAATCATATCAGATGTGAAACAAGAAACTGAGAACGGAGGAGTTATTAATTTAACGAAAGTGCTAACCCTCGTCGATAAAAAACTGGCGTTTCCATTAGTTCCATAAAACCAATTTTAAAGGAAGAAATGTTTGGAGGTCTACGGAGTAAAGTAATTGGAGGAACTTGTAAAGCTATTGTAAAATGTATATATGATTTAAAACTGGGAAAGGGGGGGGGAGAGAGAGAAATAGAGAAATAATCAGGCGGAAATTTTAACAAATATAAGGAAAACGTATTCCAAGATGTCATGATCAATAAATAATGATAGAAAATATGAAAGAGAGGGATCTGACTCAAGACTACGAGAAAAAGATCCAGCTAACGTACCTCGGGTACAGACGACGCAAGAAGCCCAATACCGTATGTAGGTTTAATACCATAAAGAAAGAAGAAGGAAGGAAATAATAACGAACGTTGATGACTTCGATCTATATGTAGTGAAAAAGATTGTGAACGAATTTCACATAACGGAAGGCGAACAGTCCAGTTTAAAGTCCTTAGTATTTTAAATTAAAAAATAAATATTAAAGGAAGTATATGGGCGTTATACTAATAAAAAGCGAACCTACTACTAACAAGTTTTAAAAAACTAAACTTTTTAAAATTTCCCGCCATTTTGAAATTTATATAATGGTGTTTCTGGTTAGCAAGATGATCATATTGTTTGTAAATATGAGCCTAAATACTAAATTTAAACAAATTGAAAAATTATTCTTTTTTGAAAATAGACATCGATTTTGAAATTTAAATAACGATGTTTTTGGTTAGAAAGTTTGTCCAATTGTTTGTAAACAAAACAAAGACGACGATAAGACGAGACGACAAACGTTGACAGTGGAATGGAGCTGAGTCAATGTCTTTATCAGCAGTAGTAGTTATGACATCACTTCTCCCGCTTGTAACTCCCCTAACGCGCATTAAGAAACTCCAGGCTCTACCTTACAGACTTTACCCTACGAAAATGCTCAGAATTATATATCTGTACTTTACCCTTGGCGAACACGATCTGCAGCCATAAAACTGTTTAGACTATTGTTGTGTTTTACTACGCTCTCACTTGTCCAACTTCTATAATAGCCTATCCTCGGATGGGATGAAATTAAGTTTAGTTTTGAACAAAACAATTCTGTATTTCAAAACGCTTGATCTATTATTTTTTAGCAAATAGTCTATATATTTTATTTCTTCCTATTAGGTTTACATTTGTTTTTTAATTCTCATTTTTAAAGAAAAGTATTATCGTTGTAAAAAAAGTTAGTTTTTTGTTAACGAAGTTTTAACAATTTAATTTCACGCCCTGATTACCCAAGAAAATGTTATAATAATTTAAAAGTTTAACATAAGATCTCACAAAAATTACGTTTACTTAATCAAACGTACAATCTTGTTGAGCACTGTGGTGAAATTAACAATAACAGGTTTTATTTTATTTTAGTAATAGATATTATGTAAGGTTAGATTTAGTTTATAAGCAAGACCCTCCGATGATGATAACCATGTTTCGAAATGTACATCACGGCATTAAGTGGATATAATTAATAAAGAACAATTAATCAGATAATTGTGTTTTATTAAGTTCCAGTGATTGTGGTTAGGGGTAAATTCGAATTATTATTGTTAATCAAACGTGTTTCAACGGCAAAGTCGCCATCCTCAGTGATACACGAGCTACAATAAGTAAACTATAACTCTAAGATCTATTAGTTATTGAAGCTCATGTATCACTGAGGATGACGACTTTGTCGTTGAATCGCGTTTGATTAAGTGAACGTAATTTTGTGAGATCTTGTGTTCGAGTTTTAGCCTATCTAATATCTCATATGTCAAGCTCAATATTTATTTATATTAATTTAGTTACGAGATGTGTTAGTGCCTAGTTATCTACACGAGCGTAGCGAGACATCTTCGAGACGTTTTAGGGCTGACATTTTTAGTTAACAAAGTAATAATGGCACCACAGATCCAATATCTGCTGTATTAAATGTGCTAGGAATCGATAGTTGAGAATTGTTAGATCATTGACCGACCAATAATAACAACACTTACTTCCTAGATGAAGGTCAATAATATATGAATGGATTTGAACTCGACATCAGCAGGTTGTCTTAGACTCTGGAGCAAGTGACGTAATGGCGTTGCAGGTATTGATAGGCACTGTTAAGTCGGGAAAGGTCAACAGCCAGAGCTTCGTTTCTATACTTTCACTCAAGTCTCTGAATTATAGGCTCGTCAAAAATGTTTTATACAGGAGTTTATCACACGCAAGGGTTGTCACTTTTATCCGGAAAATGGTGTTCAACTGTGTTTTAGATGCACTGAATACAAATATAGCGGCCATTTAAATTCAAAGACCACATATAAGGGAATATTTGTCCAATCGGAAAAAATTCTGCCGCAACAATTTTACTCGTACCACGTTTTGGTATTTCAATCACACACGTAATGATTATGTATTAAAATATTGGAAAATGTTTGGTTTTATTGTTTAATTTGCTGTTTTTATTTTCTAAAGATGGGTAAAAGAAATCGATGTTAAGTTTTTATTTATGTCCTTTTGTAGATATTAGGAATCTAGTATAATATATGTAATACATATATATATATAATCTATTTATACTAATTACTATTTGTAATCAATTGATTTATGTGCGAGTACTTTAATTTTCAAGTTTTAGACTTCCAAACAGTGTTTTCATCATACTGCACCGAAAGTGATCGTTTCCCAATCTCAAATAAACGATCAGCTGACTTTGCATTGCTTTAATTTAGTTTTTTTGTTTGCCCACCAGTATTTTATTACTGTTACTTTTATTTATTATGTTTTACACATTTTCATGTTATCCGTAAATCAACATTTTTTAATGGTTAACCAAATAAAAATCATTTTGGTGAAAACGTACCATTATTTTGTTATTCCGCCATTTTGTTTTGATTTACCATAAAAAACTCGAAGGTACTAGGTACTTTTTTTTACATATCTATGTAACATAACTGTAAAGTGTCAAGTTAGTAGAGTGTTCCATATGTCCGGCATATTAATTCAAAAATAACAACCTCTTCTGGTATTCCGTACGTATTTATCCTGAATCTATATAATCCTGAATCCTTGACATTTTGCACAAGAGTTGCATTTTCTCTGGAGAATATGTATTAAAATGGTGAATATTCTTATTATGACTCTATGAATAAATTAACTAAACCTCCATTCACTACCTCCTCTCTGTGACACGACCCTGACAAACCTCGTAGTTGCGAGTCTTTTGATATATGACCTTCAATAGAATTTCCTGAAACTAATAAATTGTGTCGTTATGCCAGATAATGGTAGATTGTTCATATTATTAATTAGGTTTAAAGAACATTTATGTTTATTAAAACTATCACGCGATGTTTCGGGAATATGAATCAACTCTCGCTATCAAGTCATAAACCTAAAACGTTAGAAATATTAACAAGTTGATGGGCGCTATCATGGTACTTACAAAGCTTCATCATAGTCCAAAGTTCGTTCCTTTGGGCTTGTAGGACATGTTCATTTGTATCGGTAGATCAAGTGGGTCTTACACAGTAGGGTAAGTTTGTTTAAAATAGTTGTTACACAGGTTTTCTGAACCTACCCCTTTCATAACGTCTCGTAAATGTGTATATATATTAAAAATCTCCACTCGCTTCGCTCGTGCCAGACTCTTGGGCCTTGAAAGTTCCGTTAGGGCAGCGTTTTAAGCGGAGCTTTCAACACTATTCACCCCCACACACAATTACACAAAAGTCCCCACACAATCCGCAACGGGCCAAACTCCCCGAGAAACGCTGATTGTCTCGTAGTTCACCTTACGTAGCGGGAAACAAATAAAATTCACACCTTCGTTTACAACCCCCCCCCAGATAAATTTGGATAAATACTGCAAAGTATCTGCTAAAATCATCAACCCTCTCCGGAATCGGATCTCAACCATTCAGTCCTTCTTGGACTCTTCGTCTCGCCACTCTGAGCCGACACTTCAAAAACACGACGCAATCACACATCAACGCTGGCTAGTATTAGAGAAAGAGAAAGATATATTTGAAAGGAACTGCCATCTCATTTCTCCCTTCTACCACCACAGCTGCAAGGTCGTTTCCCGGCAGGGAAATAAAATTTACCTTACATCCGGTGACCTACTGTTCAAACCGTTTTAAAGGTATAGTCTACTGGGATAACACCCAGCGGCCCAATCAGCAAGCAGCTTCCCAGTGTGGAAGGCAAATTGGGGTTACACCCGGCGCCCTACTATCCTACCCGAACCTCCCTCTACCCGAGAAGTCTTACACCACCGACCTCTCTGGTACCGATCCTCGAGCTCCATACCATGTACATTTTATTTTTAACCTCATACCAGCATCCACCTTTCGCCGCTAAACCTATCCTCTACACCAGACTCAAGCACCGCCTATTGTAACATACATATCACCGACTAGTCTTTTCCGAACCTTACACACCAGCCTACGTCAATTGGCGCCCAACGTGGGGCGGAAACCTACGTCAGCCTGTTCGAAATTACATGTACTTATCTAAGTTTTTGTGGCCACTATTGTATTTATGAAACAACAATAAAAAATATACGGACGCCATTACGAAAATAATGTTTTGTCGGTTTCCTTAGGTCATGAAACATGAAGTTCACTCGAAAAACGGAGGTAGAAATTTTGACCGATTATCAAATTTAACTTAGTATACTGGGTAAGGCTAACTGAAAACAGTAAAAGCAAGTCTTCTCGTACCATGTCGTATATTGCGTGTCCAACAATAATTGTTATTAATAATAGAATAACATTCTCAGAAAGTCCAACAAAACTAAGAGTAAAGTCAAGACTCTACCTAGAATCCGGAAACGTAGACTAAATACTTGTGCGAAAGTGTAATTATACATCTACGGTGTGGAATGTGACCGATTGGCATCCTTTATTTCATTTGTAATTCAATGTTCGTTTTAATCTATTAGCGCATTCATCTAGATACTGGAAATTAGCTTTTAGTTCAACTAACTTGTAATAAAATTAATACCTCTTTCTAGAATACTCTTGGATGATGTCGAAACAAATAATGTTAATAGTTCAAATAGGCGGAAGCATATTGATTGTACTCTAACTGTGAATAATGTTTGTGCTCGGTACAGCACGCTGTGCGTTACATGACGTTTCTTCTTTCATTCTATGGCTTCTCTTCATTCTTTCTTCTTTTTAAAATAACTTCTTTGGTTTTGTCAGTTGTGAAATACTTTACCTCCAAAAAGTTTTTCTTGAACAAATCTCTGCCATTAGCTTCTTCCTCCGTCTCTTCGATCTGTTCGAGATTTCGGTGAAGTTTCATCCACGGAACTTGTGTTGTTTTGTTTTCTTCCTACCAGAGGATCTTTTTCGCTGGTCATTCCTTTCATATGTCCATAGTTTATTTTTGACATCGCTGTTGTTATTTTCTCAAACTTTTCGTAACTTCACTTCTTTTCTTACGTCAGTATTCTCATTCTCTCTCCTCTATTCATTATTTACCGCTCTGAAAATACATTCTTTAGTCTTTGAGCAATGTCCTTTACTTCCAAAACGTTTTTCTTGAACCAATCTCTGTCGACAGCTTCTTACTCCTTCATTCCAATCGGTTTGAGATTTCGGTGAACTAATTTTATTCACAAAACTTGTGGCTTTCTGTTTTTTAGCTAACATATGATCTTTCCTCAGAATTTTTTTTTCTTTTCAATCTTTGGTTTTGGATTGGGTTAAGATAGTGATCTCTAGTTTGCGTAGTGATTTTCTATTTAACAAGACCTTTTGAAGTGAGGTATTACTCGATGGGCTTTACATTGGAATATGTTTAGTTGCCGCCCACCCTAAAAGTCCAATTTTGGTAGAGGGGTGAATTCACCTTAAAATAAAAAAATAAATAAAAACAATAGTGGTTTAGACCAAAAAATATTTCTAAAGTATCACCTTTTCAAGTTCGAATATTATTTAAGTGTTCCAGGTACACCTACTACATAAAGAAAAAAAATAGTACCTAAGAATGCCTATGAATAGAAATCAAAATGGTCGCTTCATGGTCACAGGTGTTAGCATTTCTACAATATAAAAATCAGAATAACAACAATTTCTAAATTAGTAATTCGTAATAAATGTCGAATAGTGTTTCGAATACTTTATTACTTTTACGATTTTGATGAAACTGTAATACAATTTAAAAACTAAAAACTTTAATAGTGAGTACGGTATTGGCAATCCCGTTGGTACCTAACTGGATCTACACATTGTTTCATCTAGTCTTGAGTTAGATATCTTTCTTTTATCGTTCATATCAGGTCTCTCTTGACCAACTCTTGTTCTTTTCTGACCCCGACGCAATTAGAGTATTGGAGGGCTCGCGGTTTTATTTGGTGTTTTTTTCTTCTTCTTTTTTGTTAGGGAGATGATGACAGAGATATTTTTGCTTTTAAACAGCAATAAAAATAGTAAACAAGTCTAATATTTAACACTTTAATACTTAAAAGCTTAAAAGATCTTCTGCTATGTGTTAGGGAAAAAATAGTATACTATGTTACGAAATGGTTGTGAAATAACTACCGATTATAAATGATAAGTTTCTGTAGCTTACAGGTACTGCATTGCGGTCGATAATGAGGTTAGCCTTGAAATAAGTATCGTCTAAACAAAAAAGAATAGATGATACTGTTTGACAGCTTGTCACTAGAATTATATGAACAGCATGATTTTGAATAATAAATTGCGCAATAGTATGAATATTGCCTAATAGTGCTAAAGTCTACACTCGCTTAGCCTGCCGGGCCTCGTAGCTGTACATACATGAAGGAGCCTCTACTTTTTACCCTCGTGGCACTGACAATTATGTTGTTACAATTATGTGCAGAATTGAAATCTGTAAGTTTTGATCGAATGTAGTGCGTTATAATTTGTATAACACACGAGATATGAACATTTGTTTAAAATTTCCGCCATTTTGACTTTTTCTGAGTTCAATAGGGTTCTATATGCAAATTTCATATTTCTATCTTAATTTGTGTGGCCCCTTCCAAATTTCAAACAGTTTAATGCCAACAATTAAAATAATTTACCAATTGACCAATTTGTGTATAATGTAAATTTTTAAATAGTTTTGCACAGAATTTAAAATTTAGATTGCTTTCTAAGTGTAGTAAGCTACTTGGAAACGTTATGTTAGTATTCTCCAATCACCCTTGCTTTCAATGAAGTGTTAATAAGGTTTACATACGAGGTGGTTATAAAGTAACACTTTAACTGATTTGCCATTTTACTATATATTGATATATTGATTCGTTTTAGAGAAACAAACTTGTTTTCGAGGGGTAAACTGTGAGAAATTACCTCCTCTTAAAAATTTTGTTTTTCACAAACCTTCTTGCCTCTCCCTTATAATGAGTAAACGTGTGGTAATCTCGAGGTGTCTTAGCTGGCTATCCATCTTGTCTTGGGTTAGATCCCTCTCTTTCATCTTTCCAATAAGGCCTCTCTTGACTAACTATTGTTTTTTTTCCGGTATTAGAGTATTCGAGGGATAGGTGCCTTTATTTTACGACCCTCCCCCTTTTTTTGGTATTGCTGTGAGGTTTTATGCCTTAAAAAACCTGTAACAACGAAGTGCTTCACTGCTCTTACGAGTGAAAGCGTGCTGACGCGTTACCCAGAGATATGTGAACGCTCTTCTCTCAACTACACTGTCGTAGCGAGTGGAGGCTTAAGTACAGCTTTGAGGCCTTTTAAATCCAGGCATTCTATACATTGTCAAAGCGTTTTGTTACATCTTTACTCACTTTGCCTTCATACAAAGTATTAAATGAACAGATTTGCTCATAACATTATTTACAATAGAAAATATATGAAATGGAGAAAATAGTATGTGTGTGTACTATTTGCTAAAATAAATTAACCTAACCTAACCTTGAAAGCCATGGAAAAACCGGTATGCCAAACTCTATCTGTGCAACCTAGAATGCCTAGAGAAAATATGAAATATGCTTGATTTCATACTTTGTCTGCCAACTTTTGGCAATTTATATAATGCCTAGACATTGTATACAATGCCTGATGTATCATATTGCCGTGACATACACATATAAGAGGCCCGTTATAAGAGGACGTGGACGATGTCGAGAAAGAAAGTGACAGACAAAATTACAACGTTTTAAAACTTAATCTACCAAAATAATTTAACATATTTTTACAAGGCCCAACAAACCAACTTTTCGGCAATAAATTTAAAGGACCTGCTTGTATTACATTGTATGATGAAGCCGGGTAGGTACCATGATGGCGCCTTGTTTGTTTTATGTATCAAATAGTGTATTGTTTCTAAACGGCAACATGTTAATCATATACACCCTTCTTTATTAATTTGATTAATGAGACTTTATACAAAATAAATTTCCCCGTAAGAACGTCGTCCACTCTAAGAACAATTTCTCCCCTGGGACCTCCCTACTTCCAGTAAAAGCTCCGAGACTACTTATATTTCCAATATTGTTAGAACAAGTGCTCAGGTGTTTCAAGTCTTTAATATTACTTAGCTTATTTAATAGCTTCCCTTGGGGTATAACTCTTTGTTTTTAATTAAGTTGTAAGTCAATATGACACGGAAATCTATTAATACCAGGACGAGCTTTTATTTTAGCTTTGTTATAATTAGAAAAAATAATATGTTTTACAATTTTCAAAACAAGTGTATACCAATAGACTTCCACTATACAGGGTGAGCGTTGTTTTATTCGATAAGTACAAAAGTTACAAAAAAACTTCAGTTGGGAACCCTTTGATTTTTTTGAGTTAAAACTAGAGGTATTGCCAAATTTTTGATATCACTTGCCATTTTTTCCAATGTATTTTCTATGGGAAGCCTTATATTTTATGGGGATTTTGAATCAAATATGTATTTTAAGACTTTTTACTCTTGGGTATTTTTCGATAGCGCTAACCGTTTACGAGCTATAGGCACTTAAATGTTTAAAAATTAAGACTATTTTCAGGGATGATTTTTCTTATTTTTCAAAGCCAAATTCAGGTGAAATTTAAACTAGAACTAGGGGTAAAAGGTGTAATAATCCTACTACTGTTACTTTTATTTGTTCTGTAGGCTGAAGAATAACAGATCGATAGAAAACAAAAATCATAATTTTCTGGTAATTGTCTTTCTAGAACATCCACTGGCTTACACCAGCTCTTTATTATTACTAATTTATTAAACACCTTGTGTTATTAAGCACTGTTAATACATTTGTTACAGGTATAATATCTTATTCACAAGGTCTAATACATCTACTAATAATTACAAACTGGTGTAAACCAGTAGGTTTTTTAGGCAATTGCCAGAACAGTTTAATATAAGGAAGTCGGTAAAATCGGCGCTTCGAAAAATGTCAAATTAATTTTTCGAAACTGCTTTGTATTTTAAAATTTGCAATAAAGCTGTTTTAAGGAATAAAGAGTATCAATTAACTAACTGGTATTTTTAAAGTGTATTGCCAACATTATTTTATTATTTTTTCAAAAATGTTGCCAATTTTTAGTCTTGCTACGTGAGTAAAAAAGAACAAAATATTGCTTTTCAAACTTTTAAATTTTTTTGTATTTATTTATTACAGTCTCTCCATGTTTCAATTTAAAATTCGGTTCAAGTGTTTTTAAATACGGAAAATGGGCCTCTGAAAACGTCTTGAACCTTTTATTTTGACAACTTTAAGTGCTTGTATTGGTATTCATAAGAAAATTTAGAGCTGGCCGCCATATTGGTAAAAAAATTAATTGGTAGGACCTCAAATTATCCGGAGGAATTTCTGTATATATGTGACCGGTTATATTGCTTATGTGTGTTATGTTACCAACATTCCAGCATTAGTAAAATAATTTTCCACTGGTGTAATATTATTATTTTTATATTTTGAGGGTCTTTGAGATAATTTTATTTTACAAAATGCCTGTATGTCGTAATGATTTATAAAAAGGTATAGGCACGATTTATATTAATAAATTTGTTTATATTCTCATTTTTCCGTTTAAAAATTTGCCCAATAAATTCTCTTCAATGATAGCTCTCCTACCAGTCATGTCTTTCCTGTACAGAATATCTCCAGGGACGTATGCCCAGAATGATCTCGACTTCATCTGGGCATCTGTTACCGTGACCTTTCTTTCTGTTCTTACACCTTTCTTACGACATGGATCAACCAGCAAAATCCGCAAAGAATAGTACGGTAGTTTCTTCTGATAATTTTGATTCTGAAATTCTCAGTTTTTTTGCAACATATCTCTGATCTCTATGTAGATTTTATAAGAGTACTAGCAGAGTACCCGTCCTTCGTACGGGGTTAACGTATAGATAATTGAGTGTTAAGGGAGTTTTCAAGGCCAGTGGGGCGGTGTCCTGATGTAATTTCTAAATAAAAATACCTTCAATTACATAAATCTACTTCTATATTTCAAATCTAATCAGTTGAAAGAAGCAACTCCATCGGTCAAAGACAAATGCTAGCCGCCATTTGGGTTTTTAGTGATTTTTTAAATCTTGTATTTAGAACCGATTTTTAGCTAAAAATATTAACCTTTTGTGTATTTTGTATACCATAAGCATCAAACATTTGAAAAGAAGGAATGTAAGAAGCCTCAGATCGTTTCACCTTTGTAGTTTAGAGAAAATATTAATTTCGGATTTTTTTTTTAATATGCTTAAACACAAAAGTTTTTCAAAAGATTTCTTAGTGAGCACCTATTACCTATGAGGAAGCGATATTCCAAGTTTCATTGCAATCCGTTCAGTACTTTTTGAGAAATCGTGATGAGTGAGTGAATCAGTCAGTGAGTGGTATTTGCCTTATATATATATAGATTGTGAACCTTCATAACAAATACTTCATCTGAAGAAGATGGCGTTTCAATGACCATTTCATCTTCTACCCCATAATGAATACGGCAGTGGCAATCCCGAGGTCCAAGCTAGTTCTACATCTTTTTAATATAATCTTGGTTTAGATCCCTCACCTTTCCTATCAGGTTTTGACCAACTATTGTTCTCTGCCGACTCTGACGTTATCACTTTATTCAAGGGGGAGGGGTCTTTAATTTATCGATTTTTTATGATGGCCGAAGGGTAGTTTACGGATAGTTTGTTTAACAGAACACTAAATATAAATTATTACTCTGTGAATAAAAGAGGTTAGACATAAATTTAACCAAAGAAGTTGGACATCTTTTCGTTTCGTTTCACAATACTTTATGTAGCAAAAAGCAAGTTTAGTTATTACTAAAAGTAGCAACATTTAGTCGTTTAAACAAAATAAAATTGCATAATTGTGGCTCCGAGTAACTATTAATTATTAATATTATTACCTTTCAAATTCCGTCTTGTGACTTCTTTTCATTTCATTTATGACGACATGTTTCGGAGCCGTAACACCATCATCTGGCCTTGTTCACTCCTAAGAGATGGTCGTACATTATGTAATTTAATTATGTGGTTTAATTATTATTAACCAAATAAAATCTATAATTATCAATATAATAGTTAACTATATTAAAGTAAGCAAGGCTATACTATGTGTTAAATATTTTTATTACTGTAAATATTGGTGAGCAGATTCCAAAATGGCGGTAGTTTAAACCTAGTTTTTATAATTTTGTTATTTATGTAGTTACAGTATCCTATAGTAGTTCATTTGATTTGTAGTCAGTTAACAGCTTCAACCTTGACATATATTTAGGAAGGTCGAAGATGTTAAATAAATTGATCCACAAATACGATTAAATAAAAATCAGCTGTTTAATTATTTTTTTACAAAATAAAGTTAGGAACTCTTCATTACTCAAAGAGAAAAATTTATTCAATAGTAAGATTTAGTCTGTAGTCGTATTGAAATGAACGTTTATCTATTGACTCGGTACAGTTACGTTGAATCCAGTTTGGATTCCATTAAGTAACATTATGGAAATTAGATTATTTAAATACTTGTCTGCTTCTTTCCAATCACATGGTTTACTTTTGTATACAATATGGCGTCGCTTCATGAATGTAAAACAAAATACTTGTCAAACAGCTCAGATATAATATAGAAATTTGAATAACTTTGGATTTTTTTTTGTATACCGATTTTGACTAAATTCAGATATTAAACTGTATAATTTGAACTATAGTAGGTTGTAGATTAGTTAAAAGATCTTCCAGGCAACAGTCTTATAGTAATTAAAGACAGCAGCTCCAACAAAGAGAGGGGAAACGAAGAAGATGAGCCTGTAAGAGAATATGAAATAAATCAAAGTGTACAGTGATGATTGGAACCGATAAAAGTAGAAGATTAAAATATAGGGGAAGTGGATTAGTTTGTGTACTTGGGAAGGTTTGTCGAGAGAGAGAGAGAGAGAGAGAGAGAGAGAGAGAGAGAGAGAGAGAGAGAGAGAGAGAGAGAGAGAGAGAGAGAGAGAGAGAGAGAGAGAGAGAGAGAGAGAGAGAGAGAGAGAGAGAGAGAGAGAGAGAGAGAGAGAGAGAGAGAGAGAGAGAGAGAGAGAGAGAGAGAGAGAGAGAGAGAGAGAGAGAGAGAGAGAGAGAGAGAGAGAGAGAGAGAGAGAGAGAGAGAGAGAGAGGAGAGAGAGGAGAGAGAGAGAGAGAGAGAGAGAGAGAGAGAGAGAGAGAGAGAGAGAGACGTAACTTGCAGAATTGGTAAACCGTACTGCAAATTTAACAGTCTGAAGGAGATGTGAAGTTCAATTTTTTGGAGGGAAGTAAGAAAAGATCTTTGAACTTTAATGTATGGGTGTGAAAGATGGAAGTTAAACAAGCTATGGGTTGAGATAATCCATGTGTTCATGAATAGATGTTTCAGTGAAATACTTAAAGATGGCTGGATAACATCAGAAACTAAGAGCGAAGTAAGAATTAGTAGAGGTCCAAATTAAGAGAAGGAAATGGAGATGGATTGGGCATATATTGAGGAAAGGAGAAAGAGATATTATCAGATACGTACTGGAGTGGAAGCCTGTAGGGATAGGTTGGGAGGTTTAAAAACACACGAAGGAGGATTTTGGGAGAGCAGTTTAGAGTGGTTGGTAAGATGTGAGATGAGGTGAAAAGGAACAGTTGACGTTCTATGTATCTGGAGGAACGAAAGAAATTAATTCAAGGTCCCGGATAAATAAGAAATACTATTTAAAAAGAGCTACCATTTTGAAATGACTGCTACAGCTATTATCCCTGATTTGTTTACGTCTATACTGTTAATAAAACATACATTGACTCAAAATAGTGCTAAATTACTTCTATGGGTAGGATCGGTGAACATTTCATGATCTCCATTGGCGTTTACACGGAGGAGCTCGCATTAGTTGTGTATTAGAAATTGTTTAATCTATTCGACATGCTTGTGATACCACACAATGTGCTGATTAGGCTCATAAACAACCTAATATAAAAAAATGCATAACAATTTGCGCGTCAACTTGTCAGCGGTATTAAAAGGATGCGGAACACATGAGAAGGAATTACCTAACAACTGTTTTGAACTTTTGCATTTTTGAAATTTGGCAACACTTTATCCCCGTTTTATTCAAAGAAAAACTTAGGTTGCATGTTAAATTTGATTAAATTTCTGTTAAAATTACTACTATTATTACTTTCTTATAATGTTGAGGATTAAGGATTAAAATGTTTCAAATCTATCTTATTATTTATCGTAAAAACCAGGATTAAAAAAGTACAGTTTTAGGCTACGTGTGCTGTTGTAGGCGTTGAACGATGTTCTGGGAAACATTATCGTATCGTCAAAAACAGTTTTTTTTAAAAAAATTTGAAAATCTGTAGCCATTTTGAAATTTACAAACCTATTTTTCTGGTTATCGAAGTTGTCCAAATATTCATAAAAGCCTATCAAGTTTATACAAAATTGTCGCTAAATATATCGTTTAAACAAAAATTACGTTTACTTAACCAAACGTGTCTCAACGACAAAGTCACCATCCTCAGTGATAGTTTAGTTATTGTAGCTCATGTATCACTGAGGATGGCGACTTTGTCGTTGAAACGCGTTTGATTAAGTAAACGTAATTTTTGTGAGATCTTGTGTTCGAATTTTATTCTATCTAATATTATCTCACAAGCCAAGATCAACATTTATTTATATTGTATGTATATTTAGTGCGCCGAAAATTGTACCAAATCCTTACTTTTGGCAGGAACTTTATAGTTTCTAGTGTCGGTGTTCCTTTAAGATAAATCGTACTTATTTTAATTCTACATTAGAATCCGCTCAAATAGAAAAAAAAGAATAACCAATGTGAAACAAACCTCAATTTTCAGTTAAACTCCAGACACTAATTTAAATGTTTGGAATTGTTTTTAAAAGTGTTGCAAGGTTATTGACTGGAAGGCACAGTTGGTAGCAGTGTTTAATTAATTCATTATGTTACACAACCTGTACAGACCGGGAGCTAACCACTTTCACTACCTGAGACAACTAAGTTTACTGTGTGTGTGGCCTTCTCAGGACCCAGTATGGAATTTAGTTTAACGGTTTTTTATATTTATTGACTTATCGTCTTGTTTTGTAGAACAGAACACAAGTATTGGATGTGGATACAAGGTAGTGAAAAGTATCTCACATTAAGTGGTTAAGGTATTGGTTTACTGGTCATCTTAAGTTACCAGAAGGATGCACGGGGGGAAGTTGGGTAGATACGAGGACTTCTTGCACAAATTGTGGTTAATTGAGAGTCGTTTCACGCTAAGGGGTAAGGAAATAGGAAAACTGAATATCTTTAGAAAACTTTGCAAAGATATGAAGTTGAAAAACCTCGACGTAAATGCTGATAAGGCTGAGATGGGAGACACACTTAATTATTATATTTCTAACCCTACTTTTCTACGTTGACAAATGGAGAAGTTATTATAAAAAATGTAACTTCAAATTCTGATCTCTTTAGAAAACGTTATGAGAAACTCATTTCACCACAAACTCAGTAGGTTTTGACAAATCAGAGAAGGGAATGGAGTGGAGGTTTCGGAGGTAGAGCGGCGGAATTCGATATTGGATCAAAGTTCTAGATTAAAACATGATAATTACACAGATTATTAAATATTTTTACACGCGTAATAGGACATCTAGAATGATCAAATTTAGCAGGCATATTGGCACATCCAACTGTCTAAAGCGTCCCAAATTTTATCATTCTAGCTACACTATAAGTATAAAATAAAGCAAAAGCTTAAAGTTTCAAATATTTTAATAATATAAATGAGCTACAATTGTTTCGCCTTGCGGCATCATCGGGCAACTGATAATATAGGCTACAGGTATAGACAACTATTTAAACATAAGATAACAGGAAATTGAAATACAATAGAGAAATCGGGAAAGGTAGGGGGATGACCTGGCAGGTAGAAAAAAGTTAATGAACTATGTTACGGATGGGTTTTAGAAGAGGTGACGAATTTAATACAATTTGGTCATTTAAGTTAAGAATAGGCCTAAGTGAAATAACTTAAATGACCAAATTGTATTAAATTCGTCACCTCTTCTAAAACCCACCCGTAACATAGTTCATTAACCTTTTTCTACCTGCCAGGTCATCCCCCTACCTTTCCCGATTTCTCTATTGTATTTCAATTTCCTGTTATCTTATGTTTAAATAGTTGTCTATACCTGTATATTATCAGTTGCCCGATGATGCCGCAAGGCGAAACAATTGTAGCTCATTTATATTATTAAAATATTTGAAACTTTAAGCTTTTGCTTTATTTTATACTTGAATATGGAGTTTCAACAAGAAATATCTGCTATTACATTAAAGTTACACTATAAGTGTTTCAAAAGATTAAATGATTTGTGGAATATGTACAAAATTTACCTAAAATCAAAAATCTAGCTAAGGTATAACCGTTAGAGATACGAAAAAGTAAATCCGCGACTGTTGCCCAAATTAGTTTTTCGGTAGGTCTTACAGTTTAGACACAATAGACCTCCTAAAAAAGAGTGTAATCAAGTTCCGTCCACCATTTTGAATTTTATCTGTGTTAAGAATTTTAAATTTTAACTTTAGGGGATTTTCGTGTTGTTTACAGGCTAAAAAATAAGTAAGCCTAATTTCTAGCTCATCTGAATGTAGGTTAGAATTTGTATAGATAAGTCACACATTGTATATATATTGCCTATAATATATATACCAAGTGTCCCAAAAGTCCCACCCCCCTATTATTTTTTTTATTAATGGAAATAGATTTGCTTTGGGTAAGTTTAGACAACCAAAGGAGGAGTTTTTTGAAGTATCGAAATTTTCAACCCTTACCCCCAAAATGGGGTATTTTGGGGGTAAGTCAAGGATTTTAAATAGCAACCCCTATTGAGTGATAGGTACCTCATTTTAAAGGTCTTTTAAAAATAATAGCGCAAACTAGAGGTCTCTAAGTTCATCCTACTCAACATAGCGACGAATCGAATTAATATTAATATATATTAGATTCGACATGACTGAGTCACCGACACGAGCGTAGCGAGTGGTAACTTCCTTACATACAGCTTCGCGGATCGAGACTGACACGAGCGAAGCGAGTGGAGACTGTTTTAATATATATGAAAGAGATCATGAAGGAAAATATGTTACATCCATTTTTAGTTTTGGAATTACTGTGTTAACATATCTTTATTTGTCGTCAAAAGTAGTTTTGTTCACTTATTAGTCGCTACAGCTGTTTCGTCTTCACTGTAGTTATCATCAGGTGCAACACACACGTGTTTTGTATTACCTGTGTGTTGCACCTGATGATAACTTCAGTGAAGGCGAAACTTCTGCATCATCAAATCGCCTTCACAAATAGGCTACACAAACATCACAAAACACAAACACTATTGTATTTACGAGACGGAGTGAGTGTGTACAAGGATGCCCCACAACAAACTCTCGGGACGTATTCTACTGGTAAAATAATGAAATAGTACATAGGCCTACGTTCTATAATGTTTAATTGTGTAGGCCTTTTTAGTTTCATCCAATTTAAGATATTGAAGATAAAGTGACGCCTATTTAATATCATTACAATGTCGATATTTTCAAAATTAATTTAAAATTGCAATAGCTATCGAGTTTAACATTAATTAACGACGATTTACCATCTCGTAAAAACAGAATAGATTGCCGTATAAACTTGACACCATATTAAAGTAATGAATCAGCTGTTTATTAGAAACACGTGATGTAAGCATATAGACACAAGACTATCAGGTGAAACAAAACTTGCCAGTGATAATAAGGTCTCTATATTATTAAACGCTACAAGGTAAAATGTTTTTGTTGATTAGGGGGAAAACCTTTCAGTTATCATCGCCTTATTAAAAAGGAAGAAATCAACATAAAATAAAGATACGTTCAAATAGCGTCAGGGTCGGGAAAAAAACAAGAGTTGGTCAAAAGAGACCTGATAGGAAATATGTAAGAGAAGTATCTAAGCCAAGACTACATGAAAGAAGGTGTAGATCCAGCTGGATTCTTTGGGATTGCCAAGCCCGTATACTATAGTGAGCTGCGAGGGGTGCAAGATAAAATACCAAATTTCATGTTCCTATCTTAATTTGTGTAGCTTACGACAACGATGACGGACGGACGCCATGTCGAAAAATCACTTTTTAGGTTCCCTAAGGCCAACTTTTGTGAAGTTCAATCAAAAACTTGAGGTCAAAATTTTTTCGATTACCAAACTTCATGTACTGTGTAAATTTATTACGTCCTTATTTTTACACCACTACAAATATCGTGCCTCTAAAAACAATCAAAATAATTCATTTAAATTGTACGAACTTGTTAATTAGTGTCTACACCATTATTTTTATATATAGGTTTCACCAATCTATCCCTCCATAGTATTTCCACTCGGTGATTTCCTTCTGTTGCAATATTTGGTGAGTTGGAACCTTCTCTCGTACAATCAATCAGCTGTGGTTGAACAGTCCCATAACAGTGATGCCAATATTGTATTGTCGTTCAAACAATAATAAACTATCGTACTGTTCCATCTGTTTGTAATAATCTGGATTCAAAGCTAAATAGTCTTGATTAATTTCCTTTTTGGAGAATATAACAGTTTTGTGGTAATTGTATAGAATGCGCAAACTGAAAACTACCAGTTTTTTTACCATTCATTAGAAATTACTACATTTTGTTGTTGTTGTTTAAAGGTGAAAAATCTCTCAGTCATCGTCTTATTAAAAAAAAAGGACGGGAAAGAATATAAAATAAAGACCCTTAGTCCCGATCTAATAGCGTCAGGTTTGAAAAAGAACAAATGTTGGTTAAGAGACACCTGAAAGAAAAATGAAAGAGATGGATCTAACGTGAAAGAGTCTACTTGGAAAAAGACTATTTGTAGATGTAGTTGGGGTCCCTCGGGATTGCTACGCCGCTCTCAAGTTTAGCCCTGAAGGGCGTTTATTGAAGTCGATGTCTAATGAATGATATCGGCCTATATTTGCTACTCAGGTTTAAAATTTGTAAAACCTAGTGATTTTATTGTTTTTTAAAGTTTTAATGTATCGATTAGAAACTAAGGTTTTTTTTTCTAGGGATGGAAATTCCTCTATTTCAACAAACCTTAAGAACAATTAAATTTTTAAGATGATCATATTTACTAACGAACTAAATTTTAAAAAAATCGCCTTTATTTGTTGGGTCTTAAACGTTCGCTTTTTTTTTTATCGATAACAACAGAATCGGAATTTTGGGGAAGATTGGAATAATTTTTATTTGGCATTACGGTTTCCGTTTCTTGTGAATTTGCGTTTGATACCTGAGTAGGAGGAGTATGACTGGTTTAAACCATACATTAAGGATAGCGTTGAAAGATAGTAAATGGATGAAAATTTTGAACGTTGGTGTTCCACAAGGATCCGTTATAAGCCATATATTATTTCTAATATATGAAACTAGTTTATGCAAAGATGCCTTTAAGATAGGTTTGTTTTTTTATCTGTAAACATAAGTGCTGGCAATTCAGGGTGTTGTTTTATATCATGGCACAAGCTTAGTTTTGTTTGAGTTTTTATCCTTTCAACTGCATTTCGTCTTTCTTATTTTTTAAGTGATGGTAAGCTCAAATCTGGTAAGGGTTACCTAATTTTCTCTTTATAACGTTCATAATAATATATGTACTAAATTCATGAAAAGTGTAATCTAACGTAAACTGAGGAAATATATATTATTATGCTTTACCTTTGATATTTTAATATATTTGTATGCAATACTGCGGAATAATCTGACCTTGGTTTCTCGACATGCGATGTTAGGCCACAATTTACAAGCCTTATCAAACAGGTTTCTTCTAGGGCACGTGACTCCAGTTATGTACAGTAAATAAATTATGTATAAGAAATTTCATTATAGGCTGCTTATATTAATATAAAACCGTAGTATAATTATAAAAAATAATTTAAAGGTAGCAAAATGAATTGCAGTTGAATAAACAATAAAAATTATTGCATTAACTTTTTTATACAAAGCCAAGCAAAGGGTTTACCTACACCCTTAAACCAATTTGTTTGGGTCCTTAGAGACAACACTTGACGAGTAAAATTTAATCAAAATCGTTAGTGTTGATTTTGAGAGAATCATGATTTTTTTTGACAGGTAGCCTACCAGAAAAATTTGCGTTATTGAAAAAAAATGTAAAAAAGTTGGAAGGCCAAAATATTTCTACTGTACATACAAAATTTGATTAAAATCGGTTCACGCGTTTGTGCTGTAAAGACAACAAGCCCCCAGAGAGAGACGATAAACAGAGAGCATTAAAAAAGAAATAACTTTTTTGGATTCAGAATACTTCAAAACGAACAAATCCTCAGAAACACAGCCATATTATATTTACATGAGTGTCCAGAAACTGTCGACCAAATTTCAGGAAATGATTTTGTTAAGGCAAAATATACAAGAAATAACATATAATCTACAACACTGAAGAATATGAAATCGAAATTAGTTGCATGGCTTTTGTTATTGTTATTAAAAATTGTCAAAATTGGAAAAAAGGGATGTAGCCTAATCTTGGGTGTAGTAGACAATTAACAAGAAATTATGTGTTCAGGTTTTTGTCGATAACTCGATTAGGCATATAGCCTAATTTGAGCTACAGTAAAAATACAGAAACCATTTTGTTTGTCATTAAAAGGGGAAATTAAATACTTATAAATGTTTTGTAAAGTTAACAGTTTTCTGGGTATGCGACGTTAAAGATTTTAAACGGCAGCCATTTTGAAAATATAAGAAATATATTAATTGATTTTGTTACACGTGTAAAACGTTACATAAAAAAAATCCGTATGTAAAGTTGAAGTCAATGTCCTGTCCGTTATAACTTTTTTAATAATAAATAAATAAACAGTAAACTGAGCAAGATAAGCTATGTTATATGTCCTTTTTTGTATATTTTGTCGTAGTTAATCAGTTTCTGAAGTTCGGTCTAGTAATTTTTGGACACTCGTTATGATGGGGTTAAGTGGTAGAGAGAATATACAGTCCTATTCACGCCCCAAAATAAAGGCAATTCACGTCCTGACCCAATCTAACCACGCCCCAAAATAAAGACAATTCACGTCCTAACCTAACCACGCCCCAAAATAAAGACAATTCACGCCCTAACTTATCCACGATCCAAAATAAAGACAATTCACGCCCTAACCTAACCACGCCCCAAAATAAGGACAATTCACGCCCTAACCTAACCACGCCTCAAAATAAAGACAATTCACGCCCTATCCTAACCACGCTCCAAAATAAAGACAATTCACGTCCTAACCTAACCACGCTCCAAAATAAAGACAATTCACGCCCTAACCTAACCTGACCACGCCCTAACCTAACCTGACCACGCCCTAAAATAAAGACAATTCACGTCCTAAACTAACCACGCCCCAAAATAAAGACAATTTACGCCCTAACCTAACCACCCCCCAAAATAAAGACAATTCATGTCCTTACCTAACCACGCCCCAAAATAAAGACAATTCTCGTCCTAACCTAACCACGCCCAAAAATAAAGACAATTTACGCCCTAATCTAACCACCCCTCAAAATAAAGACAATTTACGCCTTAACCTAACCACCCCCAAAATAAATACAATTCATGTCCTAACCTAACCACCCCTCTAAATAAAGACAATTCATGTCCTAACCTAACTACGTCCCAAGATATAGACAATTCACGCCCTAACCTAACCACCCCCCAAAATAAAGACAATTCTCGTCCTAACCTAACCTAACAACTCCCCAAAATAAAGACAATTCATATTTTATGTGAGCAAATAAATACTACATAGTTATTTATAAAATTTATTTTCCCTAGTTACATTTAGAAAATGAACATTTTTTTAAATTTGGTAAATGGAATTCAAATCTAAATTCAACTACCAGTAGACCTGTTTATACTTCCGACAAACTGCCACTCATTGCTGTAAAAGGAATTCTTGTTAATTTCCTGTTTGTCAGACTGTTTATGTAACTAACTATAGGGAAGAGGGGAGCTATTATTAGAAGATTAACAAAGTTGACAGGATAGGGTTCGAATCAACGGCTCTTTGACACGGAATGACGAGGGGCGTGTCCATGTCGTAGTCATTTGATTGAGACATGGATGGTCTGCGTCACTCCCCTTAGCTAGCCTGAAGTCCTAACTGTGGATTATTGATTGGAGTCTTGTGGATAGTATTCGGGTGATATTGTATATTTGGACCCCCCCACCCATAATTATGGATCAAACATTCTTTTTATAAGTTCGATCGATTGATAACAAATAGGTATTTAAAATTTCAACTGGAATACTATTAATAGCATCAGGATAGGAAGAGAGTAAGAGTTCGTCAATAGAAAAGGATAAAGAGATATGTAACGCAAAATTACATGTCAAAATGTATAGATCCAGCTAGAGGTCCTGGAGGATGTTAAGCCCGTACTCTTTAAAGTGAGCCCCTGAGGGGGGAAATAGTCCTATGAAACATGTTTTCCTGAAAGCGCTTCATTTTCCGTCTGTCGTACTATTTGTGAAAAAAATATAACCAGTCCAGATTTAGTAGACGCTTTTTTTTTTACAATCTGTAAATAAAAATTCAGGGCTTTATTGTATATTTTCAAATATATAGCTTCTTCTTTTAACAACCAACACAAATGGTATTATGTTTTCTGAAGATCAAAGGACAACAGTTATAGATAAAAAAAGGAAAAAACTATTTCTTATTTTTCGCACATAGGGATTTGTATCTTAAAAATGATTCAATACGCTGATAAAATATAGGACATTATACACCCTGTGTATACGAAATATAACACATTTTGTAGCATTGGTAGTTTTATAGGGAGATTGACTATGTTATAATGATGTCAATATTGTGAAAGCATTGATGTTGATTACTGTCTTAAAACTATCTCAAAGGCCAACTTTAGGGTTCATTTTCATGTGAACAACTGATGACGATGACTTGGTCATTGAAACGTCGTCTTTACATTGAAGTTTCTAAACTGTTCTATCATTCAGTACTTATATAAAGTAAAACAATGTCTTGATTCAAGGCTGTTGAGATTTTGACATTTTTATTATTTTGTCAGTTAAAATATGAAGAACATCACGAGTTGCCAACATTATTTGCTAATTTATTCTTGATTGTTGCAGTCAGTGGGACCCTGACCTCGAAATAGAGGAAACCGACTATAAATTACAGCAATTATATTTAATTATCCGTTCAGATGATGCAGTTTTCATGGCGAATAATATTTTTATAATTTACAATTATTGGCGATTAAATATGGCGTAATCTTTGAAAACGTTATCTCCCGCGTGAAACAAACTGGTGTTCGATTTTATACGATTCTTGACGAAGTCCATTTACAGTCGTTCACGAAAAGTGACGGAAAAGCGCTTTTTAAAAATTGAAAATAAATCAGGGAAGCCAACTTTAAAAAAAAAAAATATTTAGAGCCTAACTTTGTTCAAAATCGAACTTTTAATGAGGCTGACAAGTTTGCCATATAGCCTATTCCTGTTCTGTATAATTGTTTTACTTACGATTTTGCTCAGAGGTTTGGGTAATTAATCTTCAGAATTCATTAAAATTTAGAACGAAATCTGTGTGAGACGATTTAGAGAAATTACTTCTTTTATAAGCGGCTAGTCCTATAGTCGATATTTTGTTTTTTTTACTTATAGCTGTTTATAGTTATAGTTGTTATAGTAGTTATAGTTGTTATATACATTAAAGCTGTTATAGTTGTTTAGGTCTTTAGAGCAAAATTTGATCATTACGTACATTTTAGCAAAATTTGATCAAAATCTTATATTTTAGCAAAATTTGATTATAATCATACATTTTCGTAAAATTTGATAAAATTTTATATTTTTGTAAAATTTTATCAAATCTTACAATCTAGTTAAAATTGTACATTTTAGAAAAGTTTGATCAAAATCTTATATTTTAGCAAAATTTGATCAAAATCATACATTTTAGCAAAATTAGATTATAATCATACATTTTCGTAAAATTTTATCAAAATTTTACCAAGCAAAATTTGATAAAATTTTATAATTTTTGTAAAATTCTATCAAATCTTATAATTTAGCACAATTTGATTAAAATTGTACATTTTAGCAAAGTTTGATCAAAATCTTCTATTTTAGCAAAATTTGATCAAAATCATACATTAAAAATATATTTGATTAAAATATGAGGTATATTCTAGCTAAATTTGATTAAAATCCTAAATTTTAGCTAAAGTTGATCAAAATCTTACGTTTTAGCAAAATTTTATCTTGTTAAAATGGACTTGAGAAAAATGTAATTTTATTTTTTCTTAACGTCGAGTTATTATCAATTTTAAATAAGTTCCTGAGATATATGTCCTTTACCAGCGTTTGTGCTATAAATATGCCCACATACTAAATTTGATTACGTTCGGTCTATGCGTTTGGGCTACAAGATGTCAGATATTATTCTAGAAACCACTATTTTGGATTTAAGGGTTCTGAAACGTTACATCTGTAAAAAATGTCGATTTTTTCTACTGAACGTATATGTGAGAAAGTTAAAATTAATAACTAAACGTCAGGATGGAGCTTCTTGGCGCTCCATTGTTTTTTTCTGATATGTAAGAGCCCCAATACGTTGAATCATTTCAAGTAATAATCGTTTAATTAAACCCACTAATGTATATTTTCCAAGATTAATTGTAAATTTCTATAAACCCGTAAAGTGAAATTCAACAATATTTTTTAGACTTTCGATGAACGTACATCTTCCAGGCGATTCAATCTGTCAGGAATTCCACATAGACACGATACGAGTCGGTCGTGTACGCCATACACCGTAGAGTCCATGGCAAATTGCCGTACAATGTGAATTGCTTCTGGACAGAATTTAACCGTAACGGGATAAAGTAATAACGTAATTAAATGCTGAAAACAAGGACAAAAGCTTTTCCCTTTAGCGCTGATAGAATAACTTTTGTTCCTCCTTCAAAGCAGAATAGGTTCGATTTAATTTAGTTTCTAAATTATTAAGAGATGCGTTTGTTTGGCGGTAGGGAATTGATGATCTCCGAGGAAAAGGTGGGATTTTAATGTTTAGTAGTTGGCAATACTTTTGTTCGATAACAATGAACTATCGAGTGTAGATTTTACAAGGAAAATTATTTTGGATTCGTTACCCACTCTGAATAAATAATATTTGATGGTGTTGTTTGCTTATTTTTTTAAATGAGAAATCTTTATTACTTCTTCCATTATAAAATACAATATACAACACCACATTTTACATATGCATAGATAGAAATAATAACCACCTAGGTTATTTACCCTTGGAGGTGGATTTAATATTCTTAAGGATCACTATAGTTTCAATGAGTATTGGAAGGCAGCGAACCAGCCAAATAATAATAAAATAAACACAAAACAAAATAACAAAGCACTAAAACAGATGATTAACTCTTCTGACATTTCTAATTAATAGTATTGAAAAAATAATCAATATTTTCTATCTCGAGTAAGTACTCCCACAAACTCTTGGCAAATTGAACTCTGTTACAAGAAGTTTTTATGTTTAAAGTCAGACAGTTAAAAAATTTTGGTGCCAGAAATATATAAAACTTTTTAAAATGTGACAAGTTAGGCATGGGGATAGTTCTGTCAAATCTGTTTCTTATTGTGCCTATTCTATTTTTCCTGCCTGTATTACCATTTCCACTTCTATCAAAAAACATACGCAAAATCTTAAACACATATAAACTCCCGAGAGGTAGAATTTTTAAACATTTAAAAAGAGGTGCTGTATGTTCTATTATTTTCTTGTGCATAATTAATCTTATAAAAGTTTTTTGAATAGTTATTAATGGTTTTAAATTCGTAGTGTATTTGGAATCTTAGCAAAAGTTGTCGAGTTGCTACTCATTGGAAAGCTCATTTAATCGAGAAAACAGTGCTGCAAACCTAATTATAAGTTATCATTTTTAATAGGTACAATTAAACGAAATAACGTTTGGAGTACTGTCTTCTACATTAAATAAAGTATCTAATGAGGTGCTACATGATATATTTAAATAAAATTTGACTCCTCTAGCCTCAACAGGGGTTGCTAGCACATACATACTACATTGTTAATGATTTTTCTCTAATTTTTTTGATGTTTAAAGGCAAAAATCTACTCGGTTATCATCGACTTGTAAAATAACATAAAATAAAGACCCCTACTACACGAAATGTCTAATATCTTTAGAGTTGAAAGAGAACAAGATAGATCTGATAGGAATTATGAAAGATAGTTATCTAACTTAAGATTACATCCAGCTAGTGTCCCTCGGCATTGCTCGTCCTGAGGGCTTAGCTGCATCCTTGTAGTCAAACTTCATTTAAACGTAGGTAAAAATAGATCTGCAGTCCAATCAACGCAGCTTACCGCTGGCGTTATCAATTCCTACCAACCAAGGCAGCTGTATGACGAAACTAAAAACATTAATGAATTCATTTTTCCAGTATCCAAGTCACTAATATATATAATAAAGTATTATACCTTAATTTTCCGTCAGTGAACTTCTTTTTCTTTACTCTTGACGCGTTTCGAGATTTTTATCCCATCATCAGAAATTCCCTCTATGGATGGAGGTCGTCAAAACGTTAAATACACAAACATATACACATAACACACAACACATTTAAAAAACACAGTCTGTAGATGCGCATCTTACGGCTCCCGGATATATTTATATGAGTGCATATCCGGGAGCCGTAAGATGCGCATCTACAGACTGTGTTTTTTTAAATATGTTGTGTGTTATGTGTATGTGTTTGTGTATTTAACGTTTTGACGGCCTCCATCCATAGAGGGAATTTCTGATGATGGGATAAAAATCTCGAAACGCGTCAAGAGTAAAGAAAAAGAAGTTCACTGATGGAAAATTAAGGTACTGTATAATACTTTATTATATGAAAACATTAGCCTTTTGTTACTTTTCCTGGAAATGACAAAATATACCTAAAGTTCAATATATAAGCGTGGATTTTATCACTACCTGTGCGTTTTGTTCTATAAAAAGCTCTTTTTAATGTTCTAACTGTTGCCATTTTATATAGAAGCAACATTCAACGTAGCTACTTTGAACCCCCCCCCCCCCCTGCTAATTTAGGCCACATTAGATTTTTCTTACTCCCGAATGAATTCCTGGAAATGTCGAAATATACCTCAGGTTCAATATATAAGCTATATGTTTTTAAAATTTTCTAACCGCTGCCATTTTAAATAGAACACCATTTTGACCTACAGTCCATTCAACGTTGCTGTCTTTGCCCTCATCAACCCCTGTCACTTAATGCCAGGTTATACTCTTCTTACTTCCTTGAGTTCAGGTTATGAGTTGTCTTTGATCACTGCTTGTGCTTTTGTTCAGTAAAAATCTTTTTTTAATGTTCTAATTGTTGCCGTTTTATATAGAACCAACATATTGACCTACAGTTCATTAAATGTAGCTCTGCATTTGCCCTCATCAACTCCTGCCACTTAAGGGCACGTTAGACTTTTCTTACTTCCGACCGAATACCTGAAAACGACTACATCTCGAGTTCAGATTAGCCTATGAGTTGGCTTTGTCACTACGTATGATTTTCTTCAGTAAAGATGCTTTATGTAAAATGTTAATGTTCAGCAAATGGATATTGGACTGATGTTTTCAGTCGGATAGTAGAATGAACTGCTAAATTAAGAGTCATCTAAATTGTAGTATGAAATATTCGCTATCACCGGTATAGCTACCTTGCACGGACTATAGGCAGCTATAACCTACTCGTTAAAAAAAAAAAAAAAAAATATGATAAATATTTCATTTTCAAATTTTTAAGTCGCCTCAATAAAATATTGATCTATTCGCCAAAAGTTAGAACTTTAATTCTATAAAGTTTTCTAAATAAATTTTACGCATCTCCATACTTAAGAATGGTGTATATTTTTAACATTTTCTAGAGAGTATATTCTCATAAAATATCTGTGATGAAGGTAGAGAAGCAAACCTTTCTGATAGTAAATCAATGATTGAACATTTACTAGACCTACTTTGTATCATCCATTATTAATTTCATCAGAGGTGAGTGACTAGGTTACCTGTAAGTTGTTCTCTCAGGATAAAATAGGTCTGTCTGACATAAGTTGACTTTCAATTTCATATTAATTGATTTATCTGTGACAGTCTTGACAAACCAGTCAACTACTGGGACACTTAACGGCAAACAGTGTTCTTAACATATGAAAAATATATTGTAATTACTTAGCTAGTTCTGCTCGAGTGCACATTTATTCTACTACATTTAGTAATTAACTCTTGAAGTTGTCGTAAAGTTCGTGCGCAAACATTTCAACTTTCGTTTATTTGACAGATCTTCACGTTTTATGGGTTTAGAAACCGAAAAAGTGATTTTCGAACAAGTCGTTGGTCCGTCAACGTTGTCATTTGTACGTAAGCACGATACCGGTCACAAAAATTAAAATTGGAACATGAAATTCAGTATAGAGGACTATTGTGTGTCCATGTAGAAACCTATTGAAATTCAGAAATATCAAATTCAAAATTTCAAAATGGCGGCCATTTTAAACAGTTGTTTGTTCTTATCTCGCGTGTTATTCTGTATGCAATGGTACCAACCTCACCTCTCTACCACCACAAATAGCGAAGTTACTTAGAAAATTATAATTTATGAATCCTGACCGGGCTAGAAAAGTGATATTCGTATATTTACGAGATTCGGCAGGATCGAGCGAAGCGAGTTGAGTTTTCGTCACATATGTACAGTTTAAAGGCCTTCAGAGGCCGAGATGCTGACACGAGCGAAGCGAATGGAGATTGTTTAATATACATCTACGTAGCTTAGTAACCCCTACCCGACGTCAAGAATGTAATGAATGATATGCATGATTAAGAGGTTCAGAAAACACGTGTAAGAACAGTTTTATACAGTTATCGTACAGCGTTTATTGAGTAAAACTGATCTACCAATAAAATTTAATTTTCCCCTCAAAGACCAAGAAACAAACTATTAAGCATTACAATTGGAGGATCTGCATATAAGTGTCATGATGGCGCCCATCAACTTATTTTAAGGATAGAATCAGGTTTGAAACTAATTGAACAAAATCGGAAAAGAATCTTATCCTGGATTCAACGTTGAACTGTCTCTTCAGAGTTCTGAACTGTGTTGATGAGGAAAGTGATTCACTGAAACTGTGGGAGACAGCCAACCAGAGAGTTATAGAGGTAAAGGATAGATTGTAAGGCACAGAAGTTGCCTATTTTACTAAATTTGAAGGGATTCTGATAAAAGCATTGTTACAGGTTCAAAATGAGGTGAATGAGTACAAGAGCATCGTACAAGAGATAGTAAAAAAGGGTCGATAACTGAAGGCCTATTCGTTGCAGCGATACAATTAAAGAGTGAATTCAGCTTTAAGTTAGAAATGATAAAGTCTAAATATATCTAAATGACATTGGACTTGGGGGCGTGGTCTAGCTGATTTGTTATGCTAGTAGGCTTTGGCTTGTCACAGTTCACTGTCAGTAGAGGTTTGTGTTGGTGTTTGTAGCAACTGAAGATCATGAGTCATTGAAACGTCGTCTTATATTTGTTCTGCACAAAAAAAATTGTAGAAAATTGTATAAATTAACTTGGTTACAATTGATTAAAAAAAGGAGTTCTTCCTAAAGTAAAAGGTAGGAGTGGAAGTGCTAGGAGTGCAAGAACGTGCTCAAATCAATTATCAAGAGGTTGTTTATTACACTTTTAATTTCTTTGGGTCTATTCAAAATCAATAGGGTATTTCGTTTTTAATTTTATTTTCAAAACGTTCATAATTTACCAGTCTGATTATCACAATTTAATATAGTGTACCAAATACTTTAAAAACTACTCAAGAAGTAGCCTACAGTTTTTATACAGGATGTAGTAAAAGGTTCTCATCGAATTAGGAAGACTGAGATGATAAATTTGTAAATTCTGTCAGTTATTCACTGAACTTGTGCATATGGTATTTGCCTTACGGTATTTCGTGTACGTTACTTGCTGAAGTAGTGTAAGTTCAGTGAGGAGAACTAGAGCTAATCTCTTGATGACAGTTCCTGTTATGCAGTGTTGTAAATCATGTCTGCAATAAATATTTCATAACTTGCCCACGGTTCGCACAGTGTCAACAGTTTTCTAGTGGGCGTGTCCGTTGGAATATTTGGCAGTTTTCCTGGGAATACTATTATGTTGTTTCTTTAATTATTTTATTTTATTGTCGATTCATTACAAAAAAAATTAAGCCGCAGATAATTATAAACAATCTTGAAATACAGATTTCGTGATTAACTATCGTGTGACAATGTGCCAAAAACAAAGATCGTGATTTAAAGAAAATTTCACAGTAATTTACTTAAATTACAGAAAGTTTTTTGTACAAAATAATATAAGGGTTTCACAAATAGAATTACATCCTATCTGAAAATATTGTAAAAGTAAGAGGATACAATAGACTACTTTATCAACCTGTGTTTATTTCTTTAATTATTATTTCAACAAAACTATTTGTAAGGGTCGTTAGGTTTGAATGTTTTACTGTTTTTCATTCCCTTTTAAGGTTATTTTAAATTAAAAAATAAATAAAAGAACTTAAAATTAAATATCCTAGCCCTCGCTAATGACGTCAGGGTCGGGAAAGAACAAAAGCTGGTCAAGCGAGACCGGATTGGAAAGATGAGAAGGGATCAAACCCAAGACTAGAAGAAAAAAGGTGTAGATCCAGATTGGTCTCCTCAGGATTGAATTAAGTGAGCCCCTGAGCGTGTTATATAAAAAACAAGTTGATCGGTATAGCTATAGTACTTACCCAGCCTAATCATATAATTTAATATAAACAGATCCTTTAAATATAATGCCTAAAAGTGGGTTTCTTGGGCTTTGTAGGAAATGTTAAATTGTTGGTAGATCAAGGGGTCTTATAACCAGTAGGGTAAGTTTATTTTATAAAAATGGTAAATAGGTTTTTTTGAAACCTTCATTCACTAGGCTCATGTCAGTGTCTCAGCCCTCGCAGGTCTCAAAGTTTTTTTTTTTAAAGCGAAAACCTCTCATTCATAATCGCCTTAAAGAAACGAGCATACAATGAAGACCCCTAACCTATGAATAGTATAATTAGTGTCAGGGTCAGAATAGAACAAGTGTTGGTCAAGAGAGATCAAACAGGAAAGATGAAAGGGAGGGATCTAACACAAGACTACATTGACAAATGTGTAGATCCAGCTACGTCCCTTGGGGTTGGAACGTCCGTACTCACTACAGTGAACCCTTGAGGGACTAATATAATATTTTAATTGGGTTTTTTATTTTTATTAAATTCCATGTCCCTATCTTTTCATTTTTGTGTCTGCTGACATGCTTACCTCATACGACACGACGACGAACGAACGGCATGTCGAAAATCTGTAAAAAATAGTGGTCTAAATTTTTGACGATTACCAAACTTCGGATACTGGGTAAGTTAAAAGGAAGAAAATAACGTAAAATGAAGACCTCTAGTCTTCGAATACTCTAATAGCGTTAGGATCAGGAGAAAACAACAGTTGTTCATGGTAGATCTGACAGGAAAGTTGAAAGAGAGGGATCTAACACAAGACTACATGGAAAAAGGAGTAGATCCATTTAGGTCTCTCATGATTGCTAGGCCCGTACTCACCAGAGTAAGCACACATGTTGTCTGTTTAGTGAACTAAATCCTCAAAACAGGTTGGACCGATTTAAATTAAGTAGGAATGCGGTCATTGTTTTTTTAGTTAAATCTCAAGGCGTTTTTGATAACTCAAAATCGACTCATATGATATTGATAAATTTTTCATGTATCTCCTAAGAACCGGAACAACATTAAGGTTCACACGGTACGCGGGGCACTCCGGTATTATCTCATGGAATATTGTAATAGCTTAAAATCAACTGTAACGATATTGATTAAATTTAGCTCATACGAAACGGAATAAAAATTAAAAATTTGGTTCTTGAATTATCTGTCAGAAAGTGAAAATCCTCAATACGGTATGCGCCGTTTCTAAAAAATCGCATAATCGGGCGAAATGGACGCTTAATTTCACAATATAAGTTTTGCTCGGGCTTATATAAATATATTGAGTATAATTGCTTGCCATTCCTAGCCTCCTCCAGTAAATCAGACCTTTTTAAACGGAATTACTCCAAAAAAGAAGCATTAAGACAACTTGAGCTGATCAATAAATATGTTCATCACGTAACTTTACCACATTGTTAGGACCTTCTGCGTTTCATTGTAGATTCATATCAAATAGAGAGGTGAGCAATTAGAAGCGCAGACGGAGATACCGAAGAAGAACCAGAGCGGAAAACACAGTCAACGTCCTAAGCGTGTCTGTGATGGAGAAATTTAATACATATGTTCAATGACAGGACAAATTATAGACTTGGTTCTCGTAAGCTTCCATGTCAATATTATAAATAATGTTACCAGTAGAGTTAGTCAATAAGTTTATAACTACTCACTGGCGCGGTTAAATAACATGATTTATTCTTGTCAGGTTATGTTTTGCGAAACACTCCTTTTACTTGGGGCGTGGTTTTGTGACGCAGTTCGAGATCTTTAAATGTGGTCTGGATTGAGATGTTTTCAGCGTCTATTATGTACAGAAAATTGACTGAAAATTGGTATGTAAATACATCGGCGGAAGCTGGCGTGTGAAAGTATCGCTTAAATTGTACTGGTTGCAAGCTACAATATCTGTAGGCTTCCTTACTTTGTAGATGATAACATTACTTGCGCTAAAATCCTTGAAGAATTTAACTTCCTGATCAGTCATCCACATATGTCTATTCTGTGCATCCCTCCTCAACCTTCGCACACCAAAAATGCTCAAATCATCTTCCGCGTTCTCCATCCATCGTTTCAGAGATCTCTCCCTCGTTTTTCTTTCTCCTTTCTTCCATCTACAACCTTCCTCGGTTCTATACCTTCTTCCCAGCCGTCTAATCTTCCCTTTCTTAGTGCTTGATTCAATTTCCTTATGCATATTCGCAATTTCTGTATTCGTTCTTAACTGCTCTTGTTTCTGTATTCTTCCATCCGCTGGGCATATCCCAACCATCTAATCCTCGCTTTCTTAATGCTTGACACAATTTCCTTATACATTTCCGCAATTTCTGTGTTCGTTCTTATCTGCTCTTGGTCGGTCCTGTATATTCTTCCATCCGCTGGGTATATCCCAACCATCTAATCCTCGCTTTCTTAATGCTTGACACAATTTCCTTATACATATCCGCAATTTCCTTGTTCGCTGTCATCTGCTCGAAAAACCTTCTATATTTTTTACTTTCCCAAATATTCAGTCTCTTCTCATTCGCTTTAGTAAGGACCCCTGGCTTCGGTTACATAAACTACTGGTTTCAGTATTTTCTTAAACAGCACCAGTTTGACTTTTCTTCCTACAATTCTGTTTTGAATACCGAGTTCATTGCAGCATAGCATCTATTTCCCGCTGTGATTAGTCTGTCGTTGTCTGCACTTATATCATTATCTGTTGTTGCTATTGGAGTGATTTGAATTGCGATTGTTGAAATTATCTTTTAATCGTCCGTACGTTTTTACTTTCCCAGTACAGGGTAATATTCAAAAGTGGGTAAAAACAGTGGTTGAATCAAAACTGGAAAAGGTTTTTCAGTTTTCGAGATATTAGTAGGTTTAAGATTTAAGAGTCCATTTGAAAGTTCTAATGAGAAGGCGGTCATGCGACATATTGTTTAACTTCATCATTTTTCTAAAAACAGTGGTTGAATCAAAACTGGAAAAGGTTTTTCAGTTTTCGAGATATTAGTAGGTTTAAGATTTAAGACTCCATTTGAAAGTTCTAATGAGAAGGCGGTCATGCGACATATTGTTTAACTTCATCATTTTTCTAAAAACAGTGGTTGAATCAAAACTGGAAAAGGTTTTTCAGTTTTCGAGATATAAGTAGGTTTAAGATTTAGGAGTCCATTTGAAAGTTGTAATGAGAAGAAGGCCATGTACATATCGTTTAACATCGTCATTTTTTCTCTAAAAACAGTGATTGAATCAAAACTAAAAAAAAATTAACGGTTTTAATGAGGATATCTTGAAAACTGTAAAACCTCTTTCAGTTTTGATTCAACCACTGTTTTTAGAAAAAGTTTGGTGTTAAACGATATGTCGCATGGACTGTCTTCTCATTATAACATTCAAGTCGACTCCTACATCTTAAACCTACAATATCTCGAAAACTGTAAAACCCTTTTCAGTTTTGATTTAACCATTGTTTTTAGAGAAAAAAGGCTGTGTTAAATTACATGTTGCATGACCTTCATATTAAGATTCTTGGACTTAGTGGGATCAGGCTAACCAACACAAAATAGTGTCCAGCGGCTGAAATGATTTAAATCATTTCAGATACAGGTATAACCTAATTTTAATACATTATTAGATCGTGCCTCTTTTAAGCTGATAGCTAAGTATTAGCAAAACTTTTTTGTTGCTTAGCGAAAACTTCTCGGTCATCATCACCTTATATCAAAAAAAAGAAAAGAACATAAAATAAAAACTCCAAACCGTCGAATACTCTGATAGCGTCAGGATAGGAAAAAAATAAAAAGTAATCAATAGTAATCTGATAGGAAAGATGAAATAGATTGATGTAACCAAAGACTACATGAAAAAATGTGTAGATTCAGCTAGGACCTTGGGATTGTCACGTTAATACTTACTATAAGTGAGCCCCAGAGGGTTATTTCTATGAAAACGTATTGTTTGCCCATCACAAACTGCATACAATAAATGAAAGCTTCTATATATTGCTCCTATGTTGTTTATAACCTCAATTATTCATGTTTGCATAGGGTGTGGTGAACATGTTCTTGTAAGGATTTCTTTCTACTGGAGGAAACATTTATGTATTGCTACTTTATCAGTATTCAAGCTAATTGTATGACATTATTTACATAATGGTTACATGCTCCGACAATTAATTTAAAGTGATGGGCGATAATGCCATTCTTCAACAATAGAGATCCGTGTTGTTCAGTAGGCGGTGTAAATAGTGTTTTATCTCCTGGTAGTTGCACACATGAAGCGGAACTGTTTTGTTTTTATAACACTCCATTAAAACACGCATGTACAATGTGTTACTTGATTATCAAGTATTTAAGATTTCTTTTTAAATAGGATACTTTTGATTTATTTTAAAATACGAACAGATGTTTTTTGAGTGAAAATGTCTCGGTTGATTGCGGAGAGGTCTGTATAAATTCGACCATTTTTTCCGTCTCTTGCATTAAGTGTCAAACGCTTACGCCCATCTAACAAATTTATGAATAAGGTACTTTGCAGCTAGGAAGGGTTTTAGTATAATTATTTTAAAATTGTATTAGATTCCTTTTTTAGATTATAGTTTGATTTTTAGTTTCCAAAATGATTGTTGGGTATGTTGGTTTTCATTTTGGTTTAGGTTTATCACTTGATAACGGCAGTTGGTTTATATTTACGAAAGAGATAATAATTTTAATACAATAGTAATAAACTTAGAAATAGGACTTTCAATAAACCTCATCAAAATTAAATCAATATAACACAGAAATGAAAAACACATATACTAATAAAACAAACTATAAATGAATCAGTGACTCATAATAATTAGATTCAAATTAAATAATTAACGAAAATAATTTTTTTTAAACATGATAATTATACAGGGCGTCACGCTAGTAAACTGCCAAACTTAAGGAAATGTTTCTGTAGGTCAGAATAAAGAAAAATGTAAGAATAAAAAATTTCCCTGTAACGCTTAGTTTTCCAGATATCCGCCATTTTTTTTTTTTTTTACAAATAAGTTCATATTTCGTATACATATTTTGTATGTTACGTTTTATAAGTGTACCGAAAATAAAAAAATTATTTAGTATATTTTCAAAATGTTTTGTTTCAAGGTCAATCTTGGACGTTGTAGAGAAGTACGGAGAAATTACGTTTCCTCTTTTTTGTGTTATCCTTTAACATACAGAAAAAATACAAAAACTGTTTTGATTGTTATTAAAAAAGCAAACATTTTCTCTCTTGTGAATTTTTTGTAAAGTTAATAGTTTTCGAGATATTCAATATTAAATATTTTAAACGGCCACTATTTTGAAAATATACAAAATAAAGTCTTTATTTACGGTACATTTGTAAAACATAACATACAAAATACTTATACCAAATCTGAATATACTATATTTTCTATTTCCAAAGTTATGTTTATTTTTTAAAAAACAAAATGGCGGATATCCGAAAATAGTGTTTTTAGAAAAATGTTTATTCTTAATTTTTTCTTTATCCACACAGAATTATAAAAGTTCGGTAGCTTACTTACGGGACACTCTGTATATAAATCAAGGAATATTGTATGAAATATACTAACCCTCAAAGCCGACATATAGTGAGTACTTAAGGGAACCTTAGCTGGATCAGTATCTTTTTTCTTTTGTTGCCTTGGGTTAAATCCCTGTATTTCATCTTTCATATCGGGATCTCTTTTTATCAACTCTGTTCTCTTTTGACTCTGATGCTATTAGAGTATTCGAGGCGTAAAGAGTTTAGGTATCGTCTTCATGTTTTATAAGGCGTTGATTCATTTCAAGATATTTTCATTTAAATATCCGCCATTTTGAAACGGATATTTGAAACAAGTTGAATAATTTTGTCAAACATTGATGACTATCGTGCAAAATTTCAACTCAATCGGTTAAGCCGTTCTAGAGATATAAATTATTGAGTAAATAAAGAAAATGGTGGATAGCTGGTAAAAGAAGCGTGTCCGGACATATGTTTACAGGAACTTTTTCTTTATTTTGACCCATTATAACCACTCCCTGAATTATCTCCACGCATTACAGAAACACCCTGTATATAAAAAAAAGCTTATTATAAAGGCCTACATTTATAACATATATCTCTGATAAAGATCTTGAGTAACGGCGCTTTGCCCTTCTTAGCCTCTCTGTGCGTGTAATCATCGATAGCGTGTAATGGTCTAATTTGTTTGAGACAACCCTTCTTTGTTAAACTAGATGGACTATTAAGATAATCTCATTGGATAAAATCAGAAGTATGTTTGGATATGTTCATTAATCAAATGGAATTCTGGGGCAATGTAACAACAGAAATTTGATATGTGAACAAAGGTCATATTGTATCCGTTCATCGTGTTGAGTAAATGAGTTACTATCGGGGATTAATTAACGGATTCTGGCCTTCAAACTCATCAAGATGAATAGAAAAGAACATTCTGTTTCCATTTTCCCTACTCGGCTTTCATTCATCAAAATTCGGCATGAACGAACCAAATGTCGATGTTTTTTTTTATACTTGTTTATAGGATATGTTGGTAATTGGTAAAAAATTCTACCTCCGTTTTTTTGGCCTCAGGAAATCGAAAAAGTCCTTTTCGACATGCCGTCCGTCCGTCGTCGTTGTCGTCTGTACGTAAGCACGATAGCGTCTTCAAAAATTAAGTTATTTTATTATAGTGTGCTCATATACAACAACCCTATTGTAATTCAGTAAAATCGAGTTAAAAATTTCAAAATTGTGACCAATTAAATGTTCATTTTTTTACTAAATTTAGATACAAATTTGTATATTTCAGTTAATGGTACTAGCCCCACTATCCATATAAAATTATGAGATATTGTCAAAAATGTAATTTAGAATCCTAACCTCAAAAGAAAATGTGATATTTGTATAATTAGGCCTACTAGATCTGGCAGGGCCGAGTTACCGATAAGAGCGTCACGAACTGGGGTTACTTCACATGTACAGTTTAGAGGCCCGCTAGGGCCGAGACTCTTAGATGAGCAAAGAATAGTAGAGAATTTATACATCTACAAATCTATTCAACGTTAAGGAAGTAGTGATTAGACAATAAGAGGTTCACGAAAACAGAATTAAAACCCCAGTAACAATGTCCTACAAGGCACAAGAAACCAACTTTTTGGTATTACATTTAGGGGATCTGCTTGTATTACATTGTTTAATAGGGCTGGGTAAGTACTATGATGGAGCCAATCAACTTGTTTTCATTTTGTGATATCTTAAGGTGATATAAATGATAAGATTTATCGTTTCAAAATTCGAAATATGTTGTATCTCCCTGTAAGATTTCATGTTATCGAGGTTCGAGTTAGCGAGAGTCGACTGTATGTACAAATACGTTTAAAATAAGTTACAACATAACACAACTGTTTGTTTAACATTTTTGAGTTATGGTCATTTTAATTTTTTGGGCCTCGGAAAATTTTATAAATTATGATCATGAGGCATATCATTTTAAAGCAAATTCACCGCAGATTAAGAATTGGTCAGTTTCATTATTTTATTTATTAAATTGTACTATTGTTGTCTGTGGCTGTAGTTAGTAGTAGGTTTTCCAAATAGATTAAGTTAGTAATGAATTAAAAATAATTTCTTTATTTTTAACTTAAATAATCAACTCTTTAGAAAGCTTTAAAAGATATTTATAAAATCCCTTGTGGTATTCACGATTTCGCTTGTACCCCGTCATGATTTAAATTAAACTGAAAACCAATAAATTTTCAAATTGCTTCACGTAATAATAGAGTATACCACTCACGTAATCATAAAAAAAGTTAACAAACCAAATAAAGAATAGAAAACAATAAATCTACGTACATATAAGTTGTCAAGCTTGACAGCTGATTTAAATCTTATCTAGGCGGTTACTGCATTTCTTTTGTAAACATCGTATTTACTCTGGTCTAGAATACACCTAGGCGTTGCATAATCTTAGAAATGCAATCAATGTTACTTTGTCGTGAACGTGTAGTTAGCGAAACCTTGGACTTATCGTATTACACGCACCTTTAGAAAACTGTTTCCGACTCTACAATGATTTAAACGGTGATCATTAAATTTAGCGTTAATAAAGTCGTTATTGGTATTTTTCATTTTTTTTTTTAAATAAAAACGTTTCTGGCTTAACTGTTTTTTTTACTTTATCACATATAAGCTACAAAGTTAAGCTGCGCGCCCACTGGGTCGTCACGGACGGTCAGTACGGTCGGTACGGAATTTTTCAAAAGATCAAAACATTGAATTAAATGAGCATGCGCCCACTGCGCCGTCAAGGCCGTCAACGGCGTTCCGCACCTTCGGCATGTCCGATAGAAAGTCTGGAGCTACGAACTGTAGGACATTTCCGTGACGGCGGATCCGCCCGACCGTTCCAGTGCGCGCGCACTTCGGACGTTCAGGACGGTCGGTACGGCATTTTCAGCGTTCTACGCAGTGGTCAGTGGGAATCCTAAACGCAACAAGGATGGATTAGTTTCTTCACTATATAATTCTGCTTCCAGCATCAGTAATAGTGTTTCAAACTTGTCGTAAGTCATCCTCAAGTACTCAAAAAACTTAAGGTCATCTTCCACAAGGTCCGGGAACAAAGTGTGAAATTCACCACAAATCAATCTTTTTCTGTTAAATGTTATGAATGCAAAACCTCCTTTTTCTTATTTTAACATTCTCCTCTTCTTCTATCAAAAACGCACTCACTACCGCAAGTTCCTCCTTCACATCCATCTTTCAACAGATCCGTTCTCAAAATGACTTGTGATTTGGCGGAAGGCGGATGGAGGACAGAGTGGAACGCCTGAACGGCGGAACGCCCGATCCAGTGCGCGCACCCACCCTAAAAAATGCCGTGACGACCGTGACGACCGTACCGACCCAGTGGGCGCGTAGCTTTATACTATCAAACTGGGAATGCAGCTGAACGAAGCGTCGCTTCACTCACCAAAGCGTAGAGGATTAGGGTGTCCGGTGACCTACCCCCAAGCCACCCGTTCAAATCACCAACTGCGCTTTACTTTCTGAAACTTTATTTTATTTGATATTTGAAAATCAAATGTATAATATATTAATTTACAGATAATTACAAGAAAAATGAGTCCAAACAATGTATAATTTATTAAATTATAGACCAAAATCAACAATGTTTGCTACAAAATTATATAAACAAAGACCAGAGCACTGTGGTGACAATATATACAGATACACTTTCAAAAGTCCCTTACCACACTTGGGAATAAACAAAATAACAAAAACCATTTTTTTTTGTCAAAAGTAAAATGTTTATTCCTATTAGACCCTTATAGCTATTACAACAACAAAGTTGTCATCTTCAGAGGGAATCTTAACAAAGACTAAATTAAAACTATTTACAACTAAAGTGACCAGTTTCCCTACCCCTCTCCTCTGGTGCATTGACCAGGTTATTTTTGTTATTTTGTTTATTCCCAAGTGTGGTAAGGGAATTTTGAAAGTATATCTGTACAAAATTATATGTTAGCATTTTGTATATTTAGTAGGGATTTTGTTTTTGTTTTCAACGTTATTCACTGTATTATTGTTGCTTAGATGAGCAAATGTTAAATGTACACAAAATAAATGGTTTAAATGCCAATATTACTGTTTTAATACATATTTATTCATACACAGCTGTATAAAATGTATTGATACAATGTCAATAATAAAGTACAATTTATTTTTTATACTATTATTATTATATTGTGCTACTTTGTTTAATTAAAATCGAAAATTACATATTTTTTCGATAAAAATATACGATAGTGTTGTTTATTCACACTTATTAGTCACCATACTGTCATTCATTTTGTAGCAAGCATTGATGATTTTGGACTCTATTAAAGTAAATTATACATTGTTTGGTCCTATTTTTCTTGTAACGAAGTTTAGAATAAAAATATATTACAGATTTTATTTTAAAATTCAAATTAAATTAAATGAAAATTTGATCAAGTGAAGCACAGTAAGTAGCACATGGGGTGGTCCACGGCAGGTACCGGGCAGCCCTAATACTCTGGGCGCCTGTGTGTGATGGCGCGTGCGTTAGAGTGAGGCGACCCTTCGATCAGCCGCATTTCCTATTTGATAATAAATTACTGTAAATTATGAGGAGAATAAATATCGAGGTAATTATATAGCAGAGTAGCCTCACTTCAAAATCAATTTTTATGGGTTTTATTTGTCAAATAAATGTTGGAAAAATATTTTATTATCGAAAAAAAGTGTCGGAAAGATGATTACATAATACAATTACACAAGTAGTTTTTTCGTGAAAAAATTAACTCTGTGTTATCTTTCATACTCATGACATTCACTTCAATAAACGTACGGAAGGTTTGGCCAGGTGGTTTTATATATATATATAACATATAACAACCTGGCCAAACCTTTCGTGACATATAATAATACAGCCCTACATATTTACAGCAAAGAAAACATTATTTATTCTTATGAAGTAAGGTATGTAGTGGAGGATAAAAAAAATAAAACAAGGAACAACTATTATTAGGGATTGTTGGAAATCTTATAATTGTTTAGATACAGAAGGCTTTCAGCACTTGACTGTGAATCATTCCTACAATTTTGTTGATCCTGACACTGAAGCACATACGCAGACAATTGAACGCCAATGGAGGGAAGTGCGAGGAAATGTGCCGCGATATGGAAATTCAAAACAACATTTCCATAGCCATATAGCCGAATTTATGTTTAAAAGAAAGTACAATGAGTATAATACTCGTTTTCTTCATTTATGGCGAATTACGAGTGAAATACATTTAAATTCAATAAATTCCTCTTCTACTGAATTTGCAGCAGAATTTGACTCTGATTAAGATTTTCTTGTGTAATTTTGTGTAATTATATTATGTAATCATCTTTCCGACACTTTTTTCGATAATAAAATATTTTTCCAACATTTATTTGACGAATAAAACCCATAAAAATTGATTTTGAAGTGAGGCTACTCTGCTATATAATTACCAATATCGCTTTTTTCCCCTTCTTTTTTGTGATATATTTGTTTTGAGAATTTTTAACTCCAAAAATAACTTAAATTAAAAATCCGTTTCACAAATTTAAAAAAAATAACCGCCATTAACCAAAATGGCGGCCAAATTAAATATTTATTAAAAAAACCCATATTTCTTGGTATTTTCTAATTCTACACGAAATTATAAGACTTTTTTAATTTTTGTAATTATTTAGGGCTAATAAACCCTCTCGTTTATAAGTTAAAGGTACTTACAGTTTCGAAAAATTGATTTGTCATTTGCGGGATTTTTCGTCTTTCCTATTGTTGGATGAAGTTAAAAATGTATTTAGTCATAGTATAGGAAGTGTAAACATCAACGCAGAGCTAAATGTAAAATGTAGAAATTATAAGAGTCCTTGGCTTTACCTACGGACTGTAATAAAGAGGAAAAAAAAAAGAAAATGCAATCCATAAACAATGATTATTGAATTGTTTTTCTCACATCATACAAAAACTGTTTTTAGATATTATACGCTACGCATTTCTCATTGTGTGATTAAATTAAGTTGTATTCGTCATACAAAAAAGTATAATCTATGATTTCGCACTGCAATTTAATTTTAAAACCAATTGTTTCAAATTTATAGGTCAAGCCGTGTTCAAATTAGGGAGGGACATGATATCTGACGCTTTAAATTTCATCTAGCGTCAACATATTGATTTTTCTATCCCAAGGTTATCCTTTCTTACCGCTATATTTCTCCTATATATGTGGTACAATACAAAAAATATAAATGCAAAGTTTTAAATATATAGGATTTATCGTCTGGTCTGTGTAGGCTGCTGGTTGCGACTACGGACAGACAGACACGTGGATGAAATTATAAAGGTCCTTCGTTTTACCTACGGGCTCTATAAAACTATCAAAAAACACGATTGTAGTATTTTTTTACCACAACCTCAATCCTCTTTCTTTATGTAGATAAAATTATACAATAATGTATTAAATATTTTTTTAAAGATTTTTTTAAGGTCTAATTTTTATAAATTCGTTAATATATAGTTTAATTTGTGTTGCACACTAGTTAACATTTGATTATTTCTGTTTCAGGTACGTTTTTCATTGCCGAAAGATCTTTAGACATTCTGTGGATGTGTGTTTTAAGGTAAGCTAATGTATAGCGTATTAACTAAAAGGAATTGTAATATCGTAACCTAACCTATTGAGGTATACACACGCATGCGGAGGTTTTAAGAGGTTAGATTAAATATGTCATTTAAATGTCATACTTTACATAAATATTGGTCAAATCTAATCTGTATTAAGTGTGCGCAATACAGGACGATAATGATTTTTGCAGCCGTCTGAAATCTTATTACTTCCTTCTCAAAATATGAAGGTAAATTGATGAAATACGCTAGAATTGATTTATAACTATAATTTGCAGAAAACGTGTCGGTATTTTGAAAGAGCCAATCGTTGTAGAGTTTCTGATTTTATTAGACTTCTACAAATTTTCCGTAAATTTGTACACAGTTGAAGTTGCTAGGAGTATATGATTTTAAATATGCAACCTTTATTCAGCATTTTGAATAAGTTAGACAGACATCCAGCACAGAGCTCTCAGATGCTGAACCAATATATTTTTGTTTAACCTAGAAACGGCAGACACCGGATATACAGAGCATTAAGGCGTTGTTCAAACTTCAACGCCGTATATACGGCGGAATTTGCAAACGTTTCAAATATAGAAATCGATTCCTATACATTTTGATATTAATAATCAACTATAATGAATTACAATAGTGGAAATTTTAATAACCAAATAAATTAAAACACAATTTTACACAAAAAATCACTTTATTTGTGCAACACAAATACAAGAAGACGTTTCAATACAAATTCGTCATCCTCAACTGCACAGAAACCCTACTGACTGGGAAAACTATTCAATACAACGTTATTATTAAAAAAAAAAAAATATTTTTTTAAATTAATTTTTTATTTTTTTATTTCCCATTCCTTTTATTACATTTAGATAAACAAAACATGATTAAATTGAGAAAAAGAGATAATATAAAAAATAAAGCTTTCTTTAACAACAAACTAAAACAAAACAAATAAATTGACATATGACATAATAATACATTACTTTAAATTAAAATACACAACAACAGGAAAGAAAAACCAAAACAATATTACTTCTAAATCCAAAAAAAACAAACAAAAAACTTTGTTTGTATTTGATTTGTATATATTGATAAAAATATTTTGTATTTGTGTGTTGTACAAATAAAGTGATTGAAAAATTGTTTTTCATTCATTTAGTAATCAATATATAAATCTCTAAACTATATATGAAATATACACAGATTGTAGACATATTTTACTCTCTATGATTCCTTTAAATGCAGCTGTTTTCTTTCGTTTTGTTTTTTGGAACACGTTATTTTTACTTTGGTTTTGTAAATATATTATTACTTTTTTGTCAGTCTTATTTTATCAATTAATTTCAGACTAGGAAATTGTTAGAAGTGTAAATTAGGTCTAGCTAGAATAAAATGTGTAGGCCTATATGTGTGTATGATTTTTCCTTATGCTTATGTTCGCTGTGGAATTTGTTTTTACTAATCTTTTTATTATTTTTAATTGTTCTCCAGTGTTATTAATAGAATGGTTTATAATATGATATACTTAAAAGTATTTTCACATGTGATATAAATTTATACGGTACGTTTTTCTTTCCTTATTGTTCAAAGTTGGAAACCTTTCAGTCATAATTGCCTTATTAAACAAATTATAAAATTTAAAAACACTAGTCCACGAATGGCCTTGAGAACAACAGTTGGTCAAAAGAGACATGATAGGAAAGATAAAAGAGACATATCCAACCCCCAATACTACATGAAAAAGTGTAAATCTGGTTAGGTTATCTGTAGTGAACTCCAACAATCTCTTTTAGACAAAATAAGTTAGACATTTTCTTGTAAAACTTAAATTTTTGAAATCAATAAATATTTTGTATATCCTAGTTCTATTTTTTATGTAAATGAAAATATTATTTTCTAGTTTTAAGAATTTAATTTTCTTAAACTACAGATATTTACTTTTCAGTTTCATAGAAATACTCCTTATAATGTCCTAAATAGATTGCTATATTCTAAATAAACAGGGTGTCCAAAAAGTATCAGAACGACGTTATATTTTTTGAACCATTGCAGATTAAGCAATAAAAGTGTATCAATACTATACCTTGAATTTTACTTTTTAAAACTACAAATTTTTCATCACCTTATGGGGATGACCCGCAGGGAGTCAGAAGAAAATCTTAATGAGAGCATAGGTCGAGTTTTACTTCATATTAAAGCTCGCTGTTAGGAGAATACAATGGCGCAAATCCGACCTCAAAAGGTTTATCTTATACAAAATGGCAGCGGTTTGAAGTTACTATGTTGGGCTTGTTGAAAATGGCCTAGTTTCTTTCTTGGTATGAGTTACATAAGTAAAATCCCGACAGTCCACATGGGTTTGCGGTAAAATGTTTTAATAAAATACCACTTTAATTTGATTTGCTAGTTGGTCTGTGCTTAAATTTAAAACAAATTTCCGTCCTCGTTGTCTATTCTTACTGTAGGTGAAAAGTCACACACTATCTAGAAAAATTGTTCCTTACATCCAGTCTGGATTGTCGGGGTTAAGGTTAGCTCCTCTCAACAAGCCCAATATTGTAACTTTAAATAGCTGCCATTTTGAGGTCGGATTTGCTGCATTGTATTCTTCTAACAGATAGCCTACTTTTAAGATGATGTAAACTCGACCTATGCTCTCATTTAAGATTTTCTTCTTACTCCTTTGCGGGCCGTCCTCAAGGTGATGAAAAAATTATAGTTGGTCCAAAAAGTAAATTTTAAGCTACAGTATTGATGTGCTAAGTTTTATTGTTTAATCTGCAATGATTCAAATAATATAACGGCGTTGTGGTACTTTTTGAACATCCTGTATATTGTATTTTGTTAGACTAATTGCTTTTTTTTTAAAATACGATAATTAAGAGTATATATACTACGGTGAACATACGAGCATTATAATTTTGAATTAAACTTGTACATTTTTTCTCTAACTGTTCCTACTATAGGTAGGCCGATAAAAATATCCATCAATTTCTTTGCCCAACTCAAATCTTATCTCAAAATGGATCTAACGAAGCAAGTCATAATCACTCCAACAGCCCATGCTGGTGAAAGGAACTAATCCTGTATAATCTTTGTGGGTTGAGATTTCTAGGTTAGGATTACAAACGTAACCCATGTGTCAACAACAGCTGTTCTCGAACCATGCTATACATCAACATCTGACAGATGACAATTAATGTTACTTGGCATCAGGTTGTGTTAAATTATACCTCAGAGAGGTGATCCGATAGCGGTTTAGACAAATAACCGGACGTGTGTTGCTATGACGTAATTATGAAATGTTAGCTATTTCTTTAAACAATTAAGTTGAAAAGTTGTTTTTTTATGTTAAAAACTTTATAATATTGCTAGGAAATTTGGGTAGCAATAAATTACCACTCATTGCTCAAAATGGAGTAATATTTTGGTATATAAATATTTTAAATTTAAACACTGTTGTAAATACATTTGAAGTTTTATTTTCTCCATGTTAAATCCACGCATAATTCTCATGTAGTTGCGGTGATAAACTCGGTTTCGGTATAAATATCTGTTTCCTATAATTGAAGGCATTGTTACTATTAAAAGTACGACGAGAAACAGTTCAATAAACTTAAAAAGTCATGGACTTAAATCATTGCAAAATCTATTAAGGAACTTGAAAAAAACTCATTTTAAAACATTGTATAACCCACTCAAAACGAACTCATATATACCATATTTTGTCCAAAAGAAATAATCACACCACTTTTTTTTTTTAAACAAATAACTACACTTTTGTTTAGTTTGCTTGAAATTATTTTATTTATATCAATAACAGCTGATAATATTTAATTGGTGTAGTTTAAAACTATGTTTTTTCCCGTAAGAACAAATATTTAATATAAAGCCAGATGTTTTTCATTGCAGATGTTTATAAATTACAACCAGATATTTTTAATTACAGATGTTTATAAATTCCTAAATAAAAGCTGTCATGTGGTTAATGGAAATAGTTTCATTCTTTCTACTTTTGATTTTTTTTTCCATCTTTTTAAAATTTGCGCGGAAACAGCTTCAGTCTTAGCCTTATACAACGACACCTCAAACGTCATAATTGATTAAAAACGTACCGAATAAGGAGTACTTACAAAAACCCCTAGACTATTAAATTAAGTATATATTTGTGGAGTAAAATCAACTTTTTACTTATTTGTTTAAGTTATAAAGGGGCATTCTACTAATATTTTGGCAGCCATTGAAGTGATGTTTGAAATGACCTCTTTGTATATCTTTGTGAAAAGGAAAGCGTTGTTGACGATCTTGAGGCTGATGGGGACTGTTAATTATAACCAAGAAATCTGTTTGGACATCGGAAATACTGTATGAAGTACAGGAATTGGCAGGTGGACATAATAGTAGCGGACGTATTGGGGGTAGACAGTATAGTTGCAAACTGTCAAAAGTCGAAAGGTAAAGATCTAGAACTAGATAATGGTATATGAATGGTTCCAAAATGATTAGTGGAGTTGGGGCTGAATATACTCCAAGATATATCCATGGTTCATAGCTCCTCTCCATCACTATTCCAAACCGAGATAATAGCGATAGACTTCTGCACTAGTGAGACATTTTAAAGAGGATACAGAAGACGCTAAAATGGTTAAGGTACTTCGAAAGCACTGGAATCATTCACCTTTGAATCCGGGATAATGTAGGTCTGTTTTAATGTGATAAAAAATATGACTAAGGCGAACAGTGTAACCCTGAAATGAGTTCCTGATCTTACAGGCATAGATGGGAACGAGGTTGCTGATAGCTTTGTTAGAACCGGTGCTTATAGATTCTCCTGAACCGATCTGTGAAATACGCAAAGATGTTCTATGAAATGTGGTTGAGGCAAGAGAGATGTTGGCCCCTCTATTGGGAGGAAATTTCTGGGCTTAGACTGGTTAAGTGTTTTATCAGATTTTCCAAGTTAAAAGCCATGAAGTATAAAGACTTGGGATGAAATGATAGGTCTGTTGACTGATCACTGGCTAGTGAGATATCATCTCAGAAAATGGGGTTGGTAGAACAGTATACCTGTGCGAGAGTAAATTGTGTGCTGGGGGGTTGTTCAGTGATATCGGTAGAGAATCTGTGCTCCTAAGAAATGTTTCATCCTTTGGTTTTCACTCGCTTTATAGCCTGGGTAGAATGTGGGATGAATACTAAAGGTCACCTTCCAGGATAGATCTATAAAGGTGGAGAGGGGTCTGTGGACTCTTCCCCTCCCCCACCTCTAACAAAAATTTTAACGCATTATATTTCATACTCAATATATTTAGTATTTTAGAACAGATCCTCTTCTAAATTTAAACAAATAAATTTGAAAAGGCAAGTACTTATTTCCTGCAAATATTCCCTAGTTCCTACGATGTCCGTACTATCACTGAGGTGCGCTAGTATCGTAAACGAAAACAGTGTCGATGGAATTAATTTTGAGAAGTATTTCTTGTGGATCTGCATAGAGCCTCGGCTGAGTGAACAGAAAATTTCATCTCGCATGAACACTCTCAGATGGTTTTAATGTCTCCCACGTTGGCATAAAATGTTCAGAAATTGCTCAACGATAATCCTACCTCTAAGTTATCCATTCCCGATCAAATCTAGCGTCATTTTCAGTATAAGCCAAGAGTAGAATCTATTAATGTAAATGGAGTTAGATCGAGATCTATATAGCGCTGTTAACAAATATCTAACGTAGGAATTCTACCTAATTGAAACTCTGAAACCCGAGACCCTGAAATTAATACTGATCCTACCAATCGGATAAACTTTGGCTTCAGTTTGCCTCGCTGTGTTTTTTAAAGGCGATCCGATTTTACTTACATTTAGTAAGCAGGGCTTTACAAGTTCCTTAACTAGAAAAAGATCTCCATCAATTTCAAAATGGGGGCTGATTTTCCATTTAAAGAAAGTAGTTTTTTGACGGTAATTTTTCACACGGAGTTGTAAAACGCTTCCATGAATAGCTATATTGTGCAACTGTGAAATTTGCATCCAGTAATGTCAAAACGTTATTTCTACATTAAAAAAATAAAGTTGTTTGTAAAATATAAAATTGTTAGAAGAACTTTAAAATTAGAAAAGAAAAACAGTAATAATAGCAATCAGCATTTTATTTGAATTAGTTAAATTTACCAGTAACCTTGCTTCTACTGTTAGTTTAATACTATTTAAAAATAGCTGTATTTAAAATTTAATAAGTAGCCATTTTGATAAAGGCAGCTTCAGAGTTTTTTTTATTCGTAATTTCTTTTAAAATGATAGAATCCTCGATGAATGTTACCATTTATAATTTTTAATTTGTCCTCAGAAACCCACATTGTGGTTGATATTCCGGTCACGGCAACATATCTGTATGACAGATTTTTGGTTTCCTTGCTGTTTAAAGACGAAAGCATCCTCCCTTGTAACTTAAACACAGCGTGACCTACAAAGCTGGAAAAAAACCAACAGTATTTGGATTTGAAATTAAATTGGCACTAGGCGGCTTTTAAAATACTTTATAAGGCTATATAAAGTTAACTGTCCCTATATACTTACGAACCCCTATGTCGTGTGATTTTAGCACGCCCTTAACTCTTTTATTTTATATTCTCTGGTTTAAAATTTTACTTTTGGGGACTTCTTGTATAGTTTGATGGAGATTGTACACCATCTCAACTTGTACGTCTATAGTTGGTTAAGAGCCTGCACAAAATATCTATTTAAATAAACACATCTAACATCAAGTTATCACCAACATACTGCACTTTTATGTCAAGGCTACGACACACCTGTAATGGTGGTTATCTTTGCATATTAACAAAAATAAACTTTGCATTTGGCTCTTTGCCAAGTCAAGTAGGCAGAACGTGTGTGAGTAACACATGAAACCTTGATTTAATGTTACAAATCAAAACGTGAGCTCTGGATTTGTACAATAATAATTACAAAGTTTACTTTCACTCCATCAACACGAAGCGTTCTTGTTATGACAATCTGTCCTGATTTTATTGGACGACATTAATCATTGAATGGTAGAGTTATGACAAGTATGTTGTGATCAAGTACTTCCGGTAGGACATGTCTCGAGTTCAGTATAGGATCAACAAAGAAAGTTAACTGGAATCTAGTGGATTTACTTCCTTTGGTGATCTTCCAAACTGTGGGAACCACAGGTGAATTTCTGTTATAGAAATTTTAGCTATTGTAATCTACCTCAGAAGTTCTCTGATCCTACCCTTTGATGTAATTTGACACCATTTTGTTTCACTGTAAAAACACTGTCATTTTTTATGGTCTATCTATATTTTAGTTCATATAATAAGGATTAGATAGCCTTTCTTCTGTTACAAAGATGTAATCAATAGATTGATTGTATTATGTGGGTATGAGAACTTGAGATCATCGTACGTCAATCTAAGCATTATTGTACACCCCAAGAACCTATTAAGAAGGCAAGGTCTGTGCCTTCAATGAGGCTTAGAAGTTTTCGCCTTATCAGAATCATCACTTGGTTGTGAAGCCCGAATATGTCTCCTTCTCCTAATCTCCAGCCTCTTTTCACATTATAGGATGATAACTTTAGTAGTCTCTTCTGACCGTTTACAAACAGGATCACTGTTGTTTTCCGAAGTGGCTTTGCCCAGTGAGTAACGCGGAAACTTATTTAAAGCACTTAAGGTTTTCCTTTGCCGAAAGTAACTTCCATTCCTTTACCTTATGAGTAGGATTATGCTGGACAAGCATCTCCCAGACTCGACCGCTTCAGAAGTCTGGTGTGCGCAGAAACAACCTTTATTTGATCCCTAACATGATTATCTTCTAACCTGTAATAACATTATTGGTATCATAATGTAAATCATTAAAAAGATTTTGTTGTTTTCAAAATTTTCGACGTTAAAAAATTAGAATTGACCGCCATTTTTAAGTGTGGTTTTTTGTTCTTGTTTATCCTGTTTATCGTCATCGCCTTATAAAAGAAAGAAAATAAAATAAAGACTCCTATCCCTCGAATAGTCTAATAGCGTCAAGAGAATAAGAGTGGTCAAGAGAGACCTGATGAAAGAGAAGGATCTAAACCCAGACCACATGAAGAAAGGTGCATGAGATGGTCCATCGGGTTTGTGTCACCCGTACTCGCTATAGTGAGATCGTTAAGGCACTTCAAATCTATTATTAAGAAATACTTTTTTATCAGTAACCTTGTTATCCTTTAACGTATAACAAAAATAATGATAATAATTAAAAAGGAAATTGTTTCGATTAAGACAACCAGATTCAATAAAGAAAATAAAAAGTGTTTAAAATTAAAAAAATATTTGTACATATTTCGATACAATTAGCACGAAAAAAAATAAGAAGGCGCCATTTTTAAATAGTTAAGGGTCACATTTAAATTTGTTATGCAATTTAGAGGAATGGATTTCATAATTTTTACGAAAAGTACTAGAATTCACAAAATATTTTGGTTCTAGGTCAATCTTGGGTGTTGTAGACAACTGCCAAGAAATTATTAGTTTTCTGTTTTTTAAATTTATTTAGTTTCAAGCCTCTGAATAGTTTATTTTAAATATATTTTGTATTTACCTTAATTGGTCTGTTTAAATAATCCTTACTGGAATGTCATTTAGCTACGTCTGTTTCGTCTACAAAAAAAGTCATCAGGCTACGGAATTGTCGCAATTATATTGTGTGTAGTTTTATAATTAATTGTGACAAAGAGTTTTAGATGTCTCTTTGCAGTCGAAACGGGCGTAGCTAAAAACATTCCAGTAAGGATTATTTAGACAGACCAATTAAGGTAAATACAAAATATATTCTCTTTTTGTGCGTAGGCCTAATTCGGTAATTGTTTGACGTACATAAAAAAAATTTAAAAACTGTTTTGTTTGTCATTAAAAGAGGAAACGTTTTATCCTTTGTAACTTTTTGGAAATATAATGGTTTTCGCGATATTCAATATTTTAAATGGCCGCCATTTTGAAAATATACAAAATGAAGTCTTTATTTTCAATTCACTTACAAGAATTAACGTACAAAATGTGGAATGTGGGTCTGACGTAGTCCTAACATTGGAGAGATAGGACTTAAATCGACGACTTCAAAGACTTGGATCTCCAAACTACTGGTATCGTTATCGATGTTCAGTTTTCTGAATTTTAGACCGCATTGGTTTTTCTAATTTAAAAAAGTACAAGTTCCTAATGGGTAGTATTTTTAATATTCTAAAGAGAGGTGCTGAATGTTCACATATTGTTTCATATATAATCGATAGGGACTAAATTTCTTCACTTCGCTTTGTCAGAACGTGATTCCCAACCACGATCTCATATTCAATTCCTGCCGGACACTACTTGCTCCACCCCTGCTGTAATTGAATCAAAATCCGATTATCTCTGTTCAACTTGTCTAGAAACCTTGATATTTTTTTCAATAACAGCCTTACTTGTAAAGCCATTAATCTTCAGTGGTCATGTCAGATTCAATCATTGTCTTGGAACGTACCCGCATTTATCAAAAGTCAAGGGGGAAGCTGTCTATCCTGGCCTTTGAAGAGTCCGGGGCCACATCTTTCATTCCAACAATGGATGAAGGAAATTAGAATTGTATAAATTGTTCTGTATGATTTATCGTTTAATTTTCCGTTGAAGAGAATAAGAAGAGGGAATTTATGTTTTAGTATAGGGAATTTGTACAATTGAGGGAAAAGTATTCGCTGTGTTGTAGATGATTGTTGTAGGGTTTTAGATATCCATTTTGAACAGACTTATTCAAGTACAGTAGTTGAATAAAACAAATTATTATAAATTACAAGATAATAGTTTACAAACTTTTATTCATAATAGTGACATTAACAGAGTGGCTTTGACAAAATTTCGTGCTCTCGAAATTTAAACTAAATCATACATCAAGATGAAAAAAAAGTGTAGATCTAGTTACGGCCATTGGAATTGCCAAACCCGTATTCACTGTTTATGATCTCTAAATCCCTCCATAATTTTATCTAATCTAATGTGTTTGCTGTAAAGAATCGTTCTTTAAAAATTGTATTAAAAATAACCACACCGTTGTTAAAGTGATTTCAGTTTAATGTCAAGGGCAGAGGGTGAGACAGGTGGTCTGCTCAGGGTTTATCGATTCATGTATAAAGTAGGGAAAATATTTATTATTGTTTGTTTTTGACGTAAATTTGCTTGAACTATTTTTTCAAAAATCGTTGGATCGATTTTACTGAAATTTCTGGTTTACGACAGTAACATAGAATTGATGAAAATTTCCTGTGACTTTTATGTTTTTATTCGCAACTTGTCATAGTCCAATTATTACGATTTTCTAGCAATAGGGGCACTAGTAACTTAACAGTTTTAAAAGGGTTTCAAGTGTCGAGATGTGTTATTTAATATCTAATTGATGGTGTAATCCAAAAGTAGAAACATTCCGAGAGTATAGGATTTCGATTAAACAATACCAACATGTTTACTTTACAATTTGCTGACGAATAAGTCATTTGCGTAAAGATGACCTGAATTACAAAGCAAAGATGTAAATGTATATGAAAATAATGGGATTGAGTATAAACATAACAAAACTAGATGCGAAATTCAGAAACTAATCTGATAGTTTCCTTTTTGCTGTTTAAAGGGGGAAAACCTCACGGTTATCTTCGCCTAGTTAAAAAAAAAAGGAAGAAACGAACATAAAATAAAGAGCCCTAGTACTTGAACATTCTAATTAATGACAGGGTCGAAAGAGATCAATAGTTGATCAAGAGAAACCAGACAGAAAAGATGAAAGAGAGGGATGAAACCCAAGACTTCATGAAATAATGTGTAGATCCAGCTAGGCTCCTTCGAGATTGCCACGTCCGTACAGTGAACCCTTGAGGGATTAATTTAATAATTGAGGCACGTCTTAAGTAGGCGAGTTTTACTAATCGTTTGCCATGTTCGTTATCCAGGAAAATAGGTTAGGTTAGGTTAGCCGAGATTATGCGAATTAAATAGGTTAGGTGTGGTGCTGGATTTCGTAACTATATGTATTTTCGAGGGAGGTTAGGGTTGGAAATTACATTTTTTTCAATAACTTTACTATTTGCCATCGTAGGTACGATTGAATGCAGAATAGAAATCTACAAATTTGTATGTCACTTAGTGTGGTATAAATGTAGTTAACACACGAGATATGAACAAAGAAATGTTTAAAATGTCATTTTTAACATGTTAAAATTGATCTTTTTGAATTGCAATATATAAATACATTATAGTCCTCTATACCAAATTTTATGTTACTATCCTAATTTTTGTAGCTGCTATCGTGCTTACTTAGAGACGATAACGCCAACGATATCGGACCGACGGCATGCCGACAATAACTTCTCGGTTTCCTAAAGCAATCACTGGGTAAGTAAAAATAAGAGAATTATCACGGAAAAGAAGAAAGGAAAAAAGAAGTAATAAAAAGAAGAATGGAAAAAAGAAGAAAGGGAAAAAATGAGAAAGGAAAGAAGAAGAAAGGAAAAAAGAAGTAAAAAAAGAAGAAAGGAAAAAAGAACTATGGGAAAAAGAAGAAAGGGAAAAAATGAAAAAGGAAAGAAGAAGAAAGGAAAAAAGAAGAAGAAAGGAAAAAAGAAGTATGGGAAAAAGAAGAAAGGGGAAAATAAGAAGAGGAAAGGAAAAATAGAAAAAGGAAAAAGAAGAAAGGAAAAAAGAAGTAATAAAAAGAAGAAAGGAAAAAAGAAGAAAGGGAAAAAATGAGAAAGGAAAGAAGAAGAAAGGAAAAAAGAAGAAGAAAGGAAAAAAGAAGTATGGGAAAAAGAAGAAAGGGGAAAATAAGAAGAGGAAAGGAAAAATAGAAAAAGGAAAAAGAAAAAAGGAAAAAAGAAGTAATAAAAAGAAGAATGGAAAAAAGAAGAAAGGGAAAAAATGAGAAAGGAAAGAAGAAGAAAGGAAAAAAGAAGTAAAAAAAGAAGAAAGGAAAAAAGAAGTATGGGAAAAAGAAGAAAGGGAAAAAATGAAAAAGGAAAGAAGAATAAAGGAAAAAAGAAGAAGAAAGGAAAAAAGAAGTATGGGAAAAAGAAGAAAGGGGAAAATAAGAAGAGGAAAGGAAAAATAGAAAAAGGAAAAAGAAGAAAGGAAAAAAGAAGTAATAAAAAGAAGAATGGAAAAAAGAAGAAAGGGAAAAAATGAGAAAGGAAAGAAGAAGAAAGGAAAAAAGAAGTAAAAAAAGAAGAAAGGAAAAAAGAAGTATGGGAAAAAGAAGAAGAAAGGAAAAAAGAAGTATGGGAAAAAGAAGAAAGGGGAAAATAAGAAGAGGAAAGGAAAAATAGAAAAAGGAAAAAGAAGAAAGGAAAAAAGAAGTAATAAAAAGAAGAATGGAAAAAAGAAGAAAGGGAAAAAATGAGAAAGGAAAGAAGAAGAAAGGAAAAAAGAAGTAAAAAAAGAAGAAAGGAAAAAAGAAGTATGGGAAAAAGAAGAAAGGGAAAAAATGAAAAAGGAAAGAAGAAGAAAGGAAAAAAGAAGAAGAAAGGAAAAAAGAAGTATGGGAAAAAGAAGAAAGGGGAAAATAAGAAGAGGAAAGGAAAAATAGAAAAAGGAAAAAGAAGAAAGGAAAAAAGAAGTAATAAAAAGAAGAATGGAAAAAAGAAGAAAGGGAAAAAATGAGAAAGGAAAGAAGAAGAAAGGAAAAAAGAAGTAAAAAAAGAAGAAAGGAAAAAAGAAGTATGGGAAAAAGAAGAAAGGGAAAAAATGAAAAAGGAAAGAAGAAGAAAGGAAAAAAGAAGAAGAAAGGAAAAAAGAAGTATGGGAAAAAGAAGAAAGGGGAAAATAAGAAGAGGAAAGGAAAAATAGAAAAAGGAAAAAGAAGAAAGGAAAAAAGAAGTAATAAAAAGAAGAAAGGAAAAAAGAAGTATGGGAAAAAGAAGAAAGGGAAAAAATGATAAAGGAAAGAAGAAGAAGAAAGGAAAAAAGAAGAAAGGAAAAAATAAGTATGAAAAAAAGAAGAAAGGGGAAAATGAGAAAGGAAAGAAGAGGAAAGGAAAAATAGAAAAAGAAAAAAAGAAGAAAGGAAAAAGAAAGCGAAAAAATACGAAGAATGGAAAAAAAGAAGTAAAAAAGAAAGGAAAAAAGAAGTACGGAAAAAAGAAGAAAGGACAATAAAAGAAAAATAGAAGAAAGGAAATAAGAAGAAAGGACAAAAATTAAAAAAGAAAAATGAAGAAAAGAAATAAGAAGAAAGGTAAAAAATAGAAGAAAAGAAGAATAAAACAAATCAGGAAAACATTTGAAATAATTGCTCTAGCAGTCGGAGATAAATAGAATTTGGTCCTTGAAACGTTACCCCATGCCTTCAATTTCAAAATATTGGGCGTTTGAAACGGTTTTCCTATACTTTAGTTCTTTTATTGGATCTAAAATAGTGTTTATTTTTAAATTAAATCGGTTTGTGTAGTTTGATGATCTGCACATATTACTACCAAAGCGAATTGTAGATACGACAAAAATATCGATTGAAATTAGCAATTTAGTATACGTAGCCTACAGGGTAAGTTTGTTAGTTGCAAAAATTCCGATCTGGGGGAAAATTATTTTAGACATGCCGTCCAGCCTTCGTCGTTATATTCTGTACATAAGCACAAAGCGGTCACAGACATTACGATTGGAACGTATGTACAGTAGATAACTATTGAAATTCAAATTAATTTAATTAAAAATAGCTATCGTTTTAAACATTCAATTTAATAACAATTAGCAGATTCTATTTCCGCATGTTCCAACTCCACCTACCTACAATGACAAATACCGAATTTATTGTAAAAAAAAAAGTGAAATTCGTATTGTACGAGACCCAGCAGGGTCGACCAATATGTACAGTTTCGAGGGCGAGATACTGGTACGAGTGGAAACTGTTAAATATTTGCAAATCTTCGGGGACGTTAGAATCTAGCTGACTCGACGACAAGAAAGTAATGATTTTACAATTACGAGGTAACAACTGATTTAAACAAACTTACTCCATTGGGTAACACTTCTTGATATAGAAGTGACAAGAAACCGATTTTAAGACATTACATTTAGAGTATCTGTTTAGGTTTAGGTAAGTACCACGATGGCGAACAATAACTTGTTTATTTATAAAGCCGTCTACTTAAATTCGTAGTATCGATGACAGTAGGAGGGAAGTTCGGGAATTACCATCCCTGCGGGTGCAAGCCTGTAAGCTAGTAGCGGGAAATTAGATCAGTGTGAGGTATAATTCCCCGGCACTTACAGACAACTGGCCGTTCTGAAAACATTGACCACTGTCTTCTTGTGTTTTTTTTTAGTATTTCACGGGTAATTAAATTCTCGACATCCATTTTAATTCGGCCTACATTTTAACGTACTATTCAAGTCCGAATCTTAACCAAAATAAACTTTCTGATTTTATTAGCTTAATGGGAATATTGAATTCAATTCAACCGTTGTAGACGAGCGGTCTAGAACTGCCAGGTCATGTTTTCCTATATTTTTAGTGAATAAAAGATATTATTTATTTTATTACCAGTTCTTCCCGCGTTGTCGATCAAGTGATATGTCTAAGTAATGGGATGTCCATCGGTTGAGACGCTACGGTAGTATCCAAACAAATGAGTCACAATATCTGACCATTGTACCGTGGTTATATTGCACGAACGTCACGTGTTAAAGAACATCTGATTTTATAACGCATGCACGCATTAAAATGTAAACATGCAAGTCATGCAAAGTGTAGGTCACACGGTAGCACCAATGTCAAGGGCAGGGGGTTGAGACGGCTGGCCTTATCGATTCAGACAGGGTTCTATCTGTTCCATTCATAATGTATGCTTGGCCTAGACTATAGGTTATGTAATCAGTTTGTTTGGTCTATGAGTCACCGTCCGGCTATCTGAAAGTTTACGATCGTTACATCTAGCAATGAGTAATACAGACTGCTAATTAGTGGAGCTCCACTCTTTACTTTTATTGAGTTACGTGGAGCTCTTTTTAATACGTGTTTTTGTAGTTGAATAATCACATTCAGGGGAAACAAAATTGTTTCCTAAAGTTTTAGGAGCGAAAAAGTGGCCTGATACTTTTTTATGTTTTTGCCTAAGTATAGTAGTTTTTGTTTGTTACAGAAAAAAAAAATCATGTAGAAATCGTAGAGCCAAAAGAAATAGTTTGTACAGATTCCAACATTTTCATTCCTGGATACAGTAGAGGGAAAATGATTAGGTGCAAAGAGGGAACATTCAAGATCGCACTAACAATATCTTTGTAAATGTTTGTTGTTACAATTTTGTTTAACTTTAAATCTTTAAGAATATTCATATTTCAAAATAGGACCTTACAGGTATTATGAAATTAACATGCAATTTTGAAAATGTATTGATTTGTTTTTCTTTTTTAGAGGCAAAAACCTCTACGTCATTATCGCCTTTAAAAATTCAGGTAAAATAAAGACTCTAGAATAATCTAATCGTGTCAGGGTCGAAAGAGAACAAGAGTTGGTTAAGATAAACCTAATAGAAAAGCTGAAAGACACGGATCTAATCTAAGATTACACGAATTCCTCAGGATTGCTATTCCCGTACTCACTATAGTGAGCCCTTGAGGGTGGTATTAAATAAATTACTGTTCGTGTTTACGTCCTTCCTACATACTCATCAAGGTTATTTAAACTCTATTATGCAATGAATTTTAAAATGTTAAAATTCAACTATATTTATTCAAATTTTAAAAACATAAGTCATGGTAAATAAATACCATAAGATTACAAGTTTAAGTAATTAATTCTTTACTATTTAAATAACATCAAAATGGAGATGTTAAAAAATGTATGTGCTTAAAACAAATTATCCTTTTACATAAAAAAATGACTGAGTTACAGATAATGGGAGAGCAACCCTTAACTCACAAATTTTCCTCCACTGTGCCTTTTTATTTCTCTCCCAACGGCTCAAGGAATGAAAATTTTGAGCCCGAAACGTTTCACGTCCTACACCTATTAGGTAAACCATTTTTCTATAAAACTGACTAAAAAAAAGTTAATAAATAAAAGGTTTTGGTCTAGTTTTTGCTTCAATAAATTTTAGTTTCATTTGAAGACAGACTGGATATTATTCTACGACGAAATCTAGTTTTTTAAGAGTTACCAACACTCAGCTTTACGATAGCTACGCCCAACGAATTTTCTCCTCAGCGCCCTTTTCTTTCCCTTTTATCGGCTTCTAGGAATGGAATTTTTTAACTCGAATAAGTGATTCGTGTAGAACGTTTTACTACCTCCAATTTTTAGGTAAAATTTGTTTCTATAAAACTGACTAAAACAAGTTATTAAGTTTTGGGATTAGTTTTTACTTCAAGTTATTTTAGCAGGTTTTATTTTGGCGCAGATGAGATTGTTATTCTACTACAAAAGCAGTTTAAAAAAAAAAGTTTCCACCCAATTAAATTCTTTTTTATTGAACGGACTCTACTATTTATAAATTTTTAGGCTATAAGGAATGTGATTGTGTTGTGTAATTTAACTGTAGCCTATGTGCGATTTTGCACAAATATTGATAAAATCTCCTCACGCAGGAAATAATTACAAACAAATATCATCCAAGGTCAAAATTTGAGGGTAAAATGCTTGACGTCACCTACTAATTCAAGTGACGACATTCACTGTGACGGCCAATCAAAAATCTATCAAAACGAAAGAAGTAAAGAACTTTAAATAACATTATTTTTTCTGAAAATTCGCTTGGAGGATCTTTTCCTTGTTTTTTAAAGGCGTAAAACCTCTCGGTCATCATTGCCTTATAAAAATACAGAAGACAAAAAACATAAAGTAAATGCATACTCTAATAGCGTCAGGTCGGAGGAGAACAAAAGTTGGTGCAAAGCGACCAGATAGAGGAAAGATGAAATTAAGAATGTACATGAAAGAATGGGATTGTGTATAAACTTGAACAAAATTAGAGCGAATTTAGGAAACTGATTTGATATTTTCTTTCATTGTCTTTAAAGGCGAAAAACCTTAGTATCGTCCATCGCCTTATATATATATATATATATATATATATATATATATATATATATATAAAGAAAGAAATGAAGATAACATAAAGAGTCCTAGCCCTTGAATACTTTAATTAGCGTCAGGGTCAGAAGAGAATAAAAGTTGGTCAAGACAGACCAAACAGGAAAGATGAAATAGAGGGATTTAACTCAAGACTACAAGAAAAATGTGTAGATCTAGCTAGGCTCCCTCGGGATTGCTACACCCGTATTTACTATAGTGAGCCCTTGAGTCTCTCTCACTGCAGACTATAGAGTAAACAACAGGGTCAAAGTACCAATTCATAGGCGATTCATAGTGTAGGCTTTGGTATAACCCTGGAGTCTAATGTTGTATTTGGATACATATTTTGAGACTAGTGTGACATCAAATTAATTGCAAACATCTGTTTCTTGTATATCTTCTGTGTAGAGCTTGAGAAACACTTGAGGTTTTGAGTGACAGATGGTGAATGTTTTAGGAATGTCACTGTTTACCGTCATCCATTTTCTTTACTCCATTTTAAGTGTTTAAGGTTTTATACATGTTGAACTGCATGGTTTATGAAGCACAGAGGACTTTATGGTTTATACTATGCGTCACGAATCAAGTCCGTTGAGTATTAGCCAATAGGAGAGCAACATAGCGTGAGGTTTTCAATTCGAACAGCTCCCTGCACGAGGCTAACTCCGAGAGAGGCTACCGACGTCTTGAAGCAATGCTAATAGTTACGTAAATAAATAGTTTTATTATGTTTGTGTAGTTTGAGTTAAAAGATAGTTTTTTGATTTAACAATTTCAGCATCTTTAGTTAAACTGATACATATCTATTATGTCAGCGATACTGACATATTTATTTTCTAAACCTTTTTTACTTTAACGGTAATAATAAAAATTAAGGAAAGAAAGCAGCAACAGGTGTAATTTTGTGATGCAAAATTAAATAGAGTATCTATGATTTTAAGAGATCCTTATAGGAAGTTAACTGCAGATGAATCCCAATTCAAGCGCTGTTACAGCAGGAAACGAGTTGACAAACCCGCACGGTCCCTATTGGTTTCTTCAAAGTAGTGCTGTCTACTGGCTCCTCCTTCAACGGATTCGACTTGTATAGACGTAGTACTTCTGGTGGCAGGTTCACACTTCACAACCCAAAGGATAATACTAATAAAGTCTGTATTTTAAATTTCGACTAGATCAGTAATTTTTAAATTACACTGCTGTTTTACAGTATTGTTTACCAGTCGTAAATATGACTTTAATGAGCACGGTTAAGTTAAAACAAATCAAAATTGAGGTTAGTAGGATATATTAGCTACGTTGTACGGTTTGTCATTAACTCGACTGATGAGACCTTGCCTTTACTCACTCATATCTTCCTTAAGGTTATCTAAATTATACTCAACCTTAATTGCACTACAAGATAGCCAGCTGTAATTAGACTTACTACTGTTTTCCTTCCCCAGAAATGACGTCTTATTTTTAAATAGAACAAAATCTCTTCAAGCCGTACAGTTTTTTGAATTTTAAACCTTTATGGTTCAAAGAAAAAGACAATTGTAGTTCTATGATGATTTTTTTCTTTGATTTAAAATTAACATCTAGAAAAAAAAGATAGAACACGTTTTGATATACTGTAATTGAAAAACTGAAAAGTTAATTATGTTCTGGAATAATTCTGTCGGTTAGGTTTGATGAAGAGTTTTGGTGAGTTAATTGTTTGAGGGAACACGAGAAGTCAACTGGAATCAAAATTTTGACATCTTAATGAAATTTAATAGCACGAAATTGTCGTCATAATATTTTTATTATTGAGGTTAAATTAGAAACATACAAATTTTTTGTCTATTTATATTTTTTTAACTAATTAAAATCAATAACATGACTATTAACAAATAATTTACTGCTAATTCCGTTAAGTAAATTTTAAATGAAAATATCATCTTGTTAATTATCTATTATTACCATAAATTGTACACAAAACACCAAAATTTGGAGTCAGCTTCACAAGACCAAACACAATTCAATTTTTCTAAAATAAGCTCTAAAAGTTTTGATCTATTTCTACTACATTTATCCTCTAAATTCCAAAAAATACATATTGTTGAACGCCTACAATCAAAACTACACCCCCGCCTAATTATAATTTTTTTCTCATTCTTGTACGTACGATTCGACACGTAGGTTTGTTTGAATACTGAAAAATAAAAAATAAAGTAAAAACTGTGTAGGACGTTTTTTAAAACGCAATCCAAGGTTTCTTTTTTTGACAGGTATTTTCCAAAGCAATAATTTTGGATAGTTGCAACCAATATGTTTTCTATTTGTCCTAAGAGATGTCGGGAAAATTTGATCAAAGCTTGTTAGTACCTGAAAAAATTCTGTTAATTCTCTTAAAATTTTGACTTTAGTTGCTATTACAGAAGATGTAATAGATGTGATTTTTTTGGCTCAAGACTATATTTACGTCAAATTTTTTACTTGTAAATAAAATTTCCTGAGGTGGTGTATTTATATAGCGATGTCGTTCTAGAGACTTTTGTATTCCTACTCTAAGAACTGAACCGGACTATCGACTTTATTTGGGCACAACTGAGGCTATGTAGCCTCCTCTACTACTAATGGTGACGTAATCTCCCTGCATCGACAGATGAAGGGTAATTCGGGAATTGCCAACCCTGCGGGTACAAGCTTGCAAGCTAGTAACGGGAAATTGGACCAGTGTGATGTATAATTTAGAATTAGAATACGAGTGAAGCAAGTGGAGACTTTTTAATATATACACTTTTTGAGGTTAGGACCTAACCGACGTCGAGAAAATAATGATATACATAATTACGAGGTTCAGAAAACCTGTGTAACAACGGTTTTAAACAAATTTACCCTACTGGATAATACTCCTTGATGTAACAAAGTAACATTTCTTAAAAGGCCTAAGAAAACAACTTTTGGATATATCATTTAGAGGATCTGCTTGTATTACATTGTCTGAGCGGGCTGGGTAAGTACATGATGGCCATTACCTTATTTTATAAAACATTTCTCCTTATTAAAAGTGTTTTTCCTTAAGGACAATTTTAATGGTCCACAGCAACCATCAAGAAGTTTGCAGTTTTACAACGATTGAGGTTATGTTTACATCATTGCTCAAAACGAACTTCTGTGACGTCAGAAGTGGTATTGCCTTTTCTTAAATGATGTTCCGCTGTTGGGTCGTATTAACTATTATATCATTTCCAAGACACCTGTTTTAGCAGACACTGATGTAAGGTATAGTCGCGATACAGGTTAGACAGGTTTGTTTACATATAACTGCGTTATCAGACAGGTTTCCTTAATCTGATAGTAATGTAATCATGACCTTGTTAATTTAATCATAAGCGTAGGTTTGGTTGTGTTTTTATCATAGATCCAGGTTGATGTTTTTTAATGTATCCTATCCTTTATTTAGTTTTTATTGAAATAGATGTACAACTTTTATTACGTTTTCTATAGTAATAATTAATGTATTGAGCGTTACAATGGTATTTCCGATGGAAAAGCGTAAATGTTTTATGCGATAAGACTCTTATAAAGCTTTAAATTTGCTTAATTTACATATGTTTTGGTAGTGTAATTAAATTATTATTGATTTTAGCCAATTATCGTAAAATTATCCACCGATTTTCCCCTTTAGAGTATTTTAACACCCCTCCCCCAATGAATATGTAAATTAATAGAGTGGTCTAGAGTTTCCAGTTTTTATAAAATTTTGCTTAAATTTAATATCTAGATTCGGTTTTACAAACCATTGGATAAGTTAGTTAATCAGAGAATTTCAAAATAGAATGACTATTTTCAAATTTCAAAAATTCGTATACAATGTACAGCTTTACACCTACATCCATTAAATTTGCTTAATTTATATATTTTTTGGTAGTTTAGTTATTATTGATTTTAGCCAATTAATGTAAATCTCCTTTAGAGTATTTTTGCACCCCTCCCCCAATAAATATGTAAGTTAGAGTGCTCTAGAGATCGCATATTTTATAAAATTTTGCTTAAATTTAATATCTAGATTCGGTTTTACAAACCATTGTACGGGTTAGTTAATCAGACAATTTTAAAATGGAATGCCTTTTTTCAAATTTCAATTATTCGTTTATTTACCACAATGTTTTTTTCGTGTAAACTTAAAAAAAATAGAGAGAGTGCCGAAATTAGAAAACATAACATTCACAAATATAACCTCAAAATTTGTGGAAAGTACATTAATAATAGCCGGAAACTAAATTTTTATTCAATTAAGTATCTGTAATTATATTATCTTAAACTAAATTAAATCTCCACAAGATAGCTTTTAATGAGCAAGGAAAATGAGCTAGGATCAAAAAGCTTCTTTTGGTCCTAGCGATGAACTATATTTATCGTTATATTGCAAACATTATAAGAAAACATTTTCCCAAAAATTAAAATTTTATAACCTATTTGCCTTCAAAAGTGTGCACAAGTTACACAAGTTTGCAGCTAATACAGCTGTTTAGTTTGAGTTAGTGGTACTTATTTATAAAATCGATGGTAACAGCTGTTTTATCTTTTATTTACAATCGAGAGTATCAGTTGTTTTTATAGATTCTTTACAATTGTTAATTAATTCGTATAAGCGAAGTAACAGCTGATGTTTTTAGGTCCTAGGACTAAAAAGAACAACTTTAACATCTCAATGCATGTATTGAAAACAGCTGTTTTTGAAGCAGTATGACGAAAAATAATTTACTTGACAATTATTATTTTTATAAAAAAGTTAAAAAAAAAATGAATGAATTAATAAAATAAATATGATTTGATTTAATAAAACTTTTATTTCGAAATTTGTATCATATTTTTGGTAACAGTAAGAAAATTGTTTAAAAATTTTTTGCGTACCTCAAGATAAATCACCTTTTACTTTTTACTTACATTCATAGTTTTCGAGTTAAAAATTCTTAAAATTCTATAAAATATCTAATTATGGTATTCATTATCTTACAAAATAAAATGTAATACAAAGATTAAAAACAATTTTGGTTCTTTTTTGTTGTTAATAAAGAAAAAAAATTGTTTTCTTAACAAAACAAAATTATCCTTGAGAGACTTTAGAGACACTCACTAAAAACTAAAAATAAATATTGTGTTTTTTAAAACCAAACATTATTTTTTTCATAATAGGCGTGTTCTTTGGGTTATTTCGTTATATCAACAAATCAGTCATCCTATACATATAACGAAGAAGGCAAAATTGGACCTGTGAGAAGTAGGAGTGGATATTATACTCTGGAGTAATGTAGAAGTGTGTATCAGCGAGAAAGCACATTACGTGTTACTTTAGGATCTTACAAAATAATGAATAATTCTTTCAACTCTATTTAGCAATGCCAAAAAGGATATATATTTTAGTGGTTGGGAGAGTGTGACATTGAACTATCCAGGTATGGTTTAGGTGAAGGGCGTTGGACCGGGGCGTGAGTCACTACTACAGCCTCCGTTATTGATGTCACGGTTCACAACTTGATTTTGTTTTATTCATTAGGTCTACTTTAGTGTTTGTCTTACATTTACAATCTACGTTTCTTATAGGTCCGCATTCTAGCTCTTGTAATTTTAGAAAAATCAGGATCAAAGTTGTATTTCATGTTAGCTTACATTCCTGTAATTTTAAGGAAGGTTCGGAGCCAAGGAGTATTACAGAAAAGTTCAGAGCAAAGTCATATTTGCTTACAGTTCTGTAATTTTAGAAAAGTTCGGAGCAAAGTTGTATTTCATGTTAGCTTATAGTCATGCGATTTTAAGAAAGTTCAGAGCAAAGACATATTTCAAGTTAGCTTACAGTTCTGTAATTTTAGAAAAGTTCGGGGCAAAATCGTATTTAAAATTGGTTTATAGAGTAGCCTATGTGATTTTAAGAAAGTTCAGAGCAAAGACGTATTTCAAGTTAGCTTACAGTTCTGTAATTTTAGAAAAGTTCGGAACAAAGTTGTATTTCAAGTTAGTTTATAGTCCTGTAATTTTAAGGAAAGTTCAGAACCAAGGAGTATTACAGAAAAGTTCGGTGCAAAGTTGTATTTCAAGTTAGCTTATAGTCATGCGATTTTAAGAAAGTTCAGAGCAAAGACATATTTCAAGTTAGCTTACAGTTCTGTAATTTTAGAAAAGTTCGGGGCAAAATCGTATTTAAAATTGGTTTATAGAGTATGTGATTTTAAGAAAGTTCAGAGCAAAGACGTATTTCAAGTTAGCTTACAGTTCTGTAATTTTAGAAAAGTTCGGAGCAAAGTTGTATTTCAAGTTAGTTTATAGTCCTGTAATTTTAAGGAAAGTTCAGAACCAAGGAGTATTACAGAAAAGTTCGGTGCAAAGTTGTATTTCAAGTTAGTTTATAGTCCTGTAATTTTAAGGAAAGTTCAGAACCAAGGAGTAATACAGAAATGTTCGCTGCAAAGATGTATATCAAGTTAGTTTATAGTCCTGTAATTTTAAGGAAAGTGCAGAGCCAAGGAGTATTACAGAAAAGTTCGGAGCAAAGTTGTATTTCAAGTTAGTTTACATTCCTGTATTTTTAAGGAAAGTTCAGAGCCAAGGAGTATTACAGAAAAGTTCGGAACAAAGTTAGTATATCAAGTTAGTTTATAGTCCTGTAATTTTAAGGAAAGTTCGGACTAGAGTCGTATTTCAAAACTAATACAATTTATAAACGATCACAATTTTAATTAGAATGGATTACAAACATTTTTAACGCGTTTTAAGTTGGATAATTTAAAAATAATAATTTCCTAATGACATTGATTTCGATTATAGGGATCAACATGAACCCAGAGAAAAATTGTTGTTTAATAAAATTTTTTGTTACAAAAATATTGTTAGTGCAAATTTTTGTTTTATAAATTATTTAAATACTAGGTGTAAAAGTTATTGAGCTGAATTCTTATATATATATATATATATATATATATATATATATATATATATATATATATATATATATATATATTCTTTGATAATAGAAGTACACTTTCCATGGTAGCAATAATCTGTTAAACTCTAATATATTCCAATTTTTAAATTATGTTTTTTAATTGGAAGGTTAGCAATTTAAAAAATTGATTTAGCAGTAGTTTTTTTATGATAGGAGTGCCAGGATTCACTGTCCCGTAAATGTTTCTCTATAAAGCTTATTATGCACTCTCATTCACAGGACCTTCCTTACCTATCCAGTCTCAGGTTTTTGGAAAACCGTGATATGATGTTCCGTTTCCATATCTGACCCGGACTCCATAGGGATTCATTGTCTCTTGTCCAGAACTCGGCACTCGCAATAGTGGAGGACAAGGACATGATATTCCCAACAAGTTGTTCTGGTTTATTGCATTTTTTTAATACACCGAGTGGTTTAAACTGATTCACATGTTTTCCAACACCAACAGCTATAAACAAACACGATTTAATTCTGGTAACAACATTGAAGAATGCTGGCGATTATCAACGTCAAGACACCTTGAAATAATTCCAGTCTCCATTACAAGATCCTTCCTTTCTTTACGCACCTCATACTTGCTGAACCGCTCCTTATCCGCTATAAACTTGATTAAATAATAATTATTACATAACAAAAAGATTAATTGTTTCTGTTACTTTTACTAGCAAGCTTCACTCGGCCTACTTTCCTATCCCACCGTTGAAGTCTCCCAAGTAATTTGCAAATCAATTTATTTGCTTCGTTTGCAACATTTCATGTTATTTCCTCACTTAACCAGTATTGTGTTGCATTTCAAGGAAGCCGAGCGTGGGTTTATAATCCATTTTCTGCCAAGTTGTGGGAAGCTAACTGCCGTGGTTGCGCCTATATATTAGCTTATATGCAAAATATAATTTTAATGCCAGCTGTATAAACAGTAATCTGTGGATATTAATTCCGGTTAAAAGTATGTCGGTATCAGGAAATAAACGTGAGCCGCCATCGTGTGGTCTTACTTTCAATACTTTCCAGGCGTGGATCTAGGAAAGGGCTCAATGGAGACTACACACCCTTTTACACTATAGGCCTACAGAGTGATTGAAGACAGTGGTGCCAGCTGTATTTAATATCCTATTTCAAAAACTCAAATGGCAACTCTCCTGAACGCATGTTGTTGTATTTGTGAGTTTTAAAATTTCGATATCATCAGCCATTTTCTCAATAAACAATATTTAACAACTAAAAGGACATTTTCAATACCAAGAAGACTACAACGATGCCCTCGGTATGATTTTTAATTTAAATTTAAGAGATTCTAATATGGAAATCAATTTAGGTGTTACAGCCTATGTTTTTGTAAAATTTAATGAAAATCGTTAACCAATTTGGAGATTCGACTATTTAGTCTTCATTTTATGGTACTGCGCGCAAATTAAATGCTTAATTTATTATATATGGTATGTGAGAAAGTTTATACTTTATTATTTATTGACCTAGTATAATGTGTTCTGTATTTTATTAAAAACAAGCGTCTAGTAAAGCCAGGTGTGCCTCTATAAACATTTCCTCTCGCAGGACTAAAAATTAATTAGTCATTAAAACAACAGCTGAGACAATCTGTCGTACCACTTCGATTAGTTATTCCGTTGGGGTGCATATTTCGTTATTTATTTTGCATTTTCTGTCCTATTTAAACGCCTGTTACGGGTGTGATTTATTGCCTTTTGTTTCAAAAAGTTGAATTCTGTTGTGTATATTTTGTTATGCAAATGCAGAAGTGGAACACATGTTTTGTTTGGTATGATGAAGGGGGGCGTGGTTTTAGTAGTTTAAATAACAATATTTTCATGAATTCATTTATTAGTCATTCCGTTCTTGCGCAATTTGGTCGCGAACAAACAAGCTATCAATATGTGTAGTGAGATGAATGCGTTCCCTTTCGTAGAATACAGAACGAGAAGTTGAGAAAAAATGTCGTCGGAAAATGATAAATATGTTTTGAAAATAATGTTTACTTTACAGCGTGTTAAACAAGTCCCGAGACGGCTTAATATTTTTTGTCTACAGTTGTTGACAAAGTGGCATTTTGTTCATTTAAATTAGTTTGCAAAACAGCCGATTTCTCAACAGTTTCACTTTGCCCACTATTTTGCCCACTACTAAAACGAAATTTAAGTTAAGTTTATTTGAATTGATTTATAATATACAGGAAATGTCCCGCATGTAGGTTAGATTAATTCTTACATGTAAAATAATATAATAAACAACAAAACAACGTTTTAAAGTTGAAAAAGGAAGTAATTATTCACGAAGATGATTGACAGTGTATGTACACGGAGAGTATTTTTCGTTTGATGAGTTTTGAAGTTGGCAATCCCGTTTCCTCAACAATACACCTAAGTTATTTGTAATATTCATAAATAACCTCAGCTTTGACGTGAGAAGTTCTTGGTGATGTGTTGTTTAGCACTACTGCTATATTTTGTGTAGTTAATTTTAAAATATGGACAGTTCAGAGGATGAAAACCTGTCAAATACCACGCCTAAATTAGCGGAAAAAGCTAACAACGTTGTACTAAATCTCCTTCCTGTCAAATCAAGGGAAAAGTACGACCGCCAGTATGAACTGTTTTTATTGCCAAAATAACAACTGTAGACAAAGTATAATGTGCAATTCGTGAGCAAAGTGTCTTTTTTAAACTCGATAAAATTGACGCACTCGGCAAGCCTCGTGCGTCAACATTTTTCTCTCGTTTAAAAAAGTGCCACTTTGCTTACTAGTTGCACAAATAACTATTTAACCATTACAGATAGAGCTACAAAGCTTTGCACATTGTTAATGGACACCAAAACCTAGTTTAGTACGTATTCAGTGGACCGCTTCCTTTCCAGGGGGGCGGCACACAAGGAAAGTCGGAAATCTTAAATGAGAGTATAGCTCGAGTTGTACATCGTATTGCGGCCTTTATGAGTAGAACACAATGCCACAAACCCTAACTCAAAAGGGCCTTATTCAGCGTTGCAACATGTTATGGTTTTTGTTTATCTCTGTTAACTAGTTTTATTGTTGTGCAAATTTTATTTTATTATTCTTTCATTCGTAGGTTTTATATTTGAGCTTAATTTTGTGAAGGCGATGACAACTGCAATGATTTTTCGCCTTAAAACCACAAAAAAATACAATTGATTTCTATATGGGATATTCATTTAGACACCTATATGTGATCAGAAATTGTTTTAATTAAATTTAAACAAAGTTTTACTGACAGACAGACTAAAATAAATGACGATTGGTAATATCAAACTTGTCCTTATATTTTATCGGATAGTAAACGTTTTTTACATAAAAAAAGATCGCCGAACTTATTTTCTTTAAGGGTGTAGATGAAGTAAAAATGATAAAAATGCTTATAGGTAATGGTAACGCAAATTGCATTTCTTCTTTATTATTCTGGCGTGTGCTCAACCGATAACGTTCACTTCATCAAATATACAAATATTGCCTCTTGCGGATAAAAATAAGACACCATTATTCCAACTCCACTTATTGAGAATAGATTTTCTATACCGGTTTTATGATCTGATGACATAACCTATTTGAGAAGATTCTAGTTTTTTTTTTTTTTTTTTTTTTTTTTTTTTTTTTTTTTTTTTTTTTTTTTCCAGTACACGAAGTATGGAGTAAGTTTGGGCATTAACAAAAAATTCACCTTCTGTTTTTTGACTGATGTTCACGTTTCATGACGTTAGAAAAAATGGAAAAGTGATTTTCTACGTGCCGTCCGTTGCCGTTGTCGTGTGTACGTAAGCACGATAGCGGCCACAAAAATTAATATAGAAACATCAAATTTAATATAGAGAAGTGTGGAAATGGAAATTCAGAAATGTAATTGAAAATCTCAAAATGGAAAGCTTTTTAATATACTTCTACTAAGTCCCTTAGAGTCTAATAATGCGTGAGCGCGGCTGGCTATGGCGCGGGGGGGAGAGGGGAGTGGTTATCGCTCATTTACAAAAACATGTGGTCCCGCGCGGCGCGCCGGACGTAGATTATTCACCTGTCTTCAATGTAGCTTCGAGAGCATCAAGTCATTAGCAGAGGAAAAATTCCACCTCATTGGTGCAAAAGATTGGGAGAACAAGTGCGAGCATGTAAAAACTATTGAAAATAATTACGCTTCAGCTGAGCCGCGGATCGACGACCTCGTGGAATCAATGATTATATCAGTAGGAAACAGCGATAGCAGTGAGGAGAACGATGACGACGATGATTTGAGCAGCATTGAAGAGCTGGATTAAAATGTATGTAGACAATTAATAAATTTAATATTGTAAATCAACTTTTAGTATCACATTTTTTAGACGTTACCTTTGCTAGTACTGATATTTTAAAGGACGTAAAACAATAACATTTGTTTATAAACATCATGTTTCTATGTGCACTACAAATCTTGTAAACTGTAATTATGTCTCGCGAAAGGTAGACAAACATAGTTGGATGAGCGAGCCCTACTTTTACAGAACGGCTAGTAGCGTCAGAGCCGCGCGCACAGACAAATGGTCCCATCAGTATGTACAGCCAGGGTACAGACACTGACACCAGTGAAATAGTTTTAATATAAACATAACTACGACACCCGTTAGGAAAGAAACTATAGTGATATACTTAGTGTGTTCAAAAAGTAACTGGATTTTTGGATTTTTGGAAAGAATTATACAGTATATACAAACTCACGCTACTGGGTAAGACTCCTTGATCTATCAATACAATTTACTACAGGACCAAGAAACCAACTTTTGTGCATTACGTTTATACGATCTGCTTACATTGTTGTACGGTTTGGATAAATACCACGATGGCCCATCAAGTTGTTTTTTGTGAAGTGCAACCGCATCTTCCGTTCCCATAGTACCCTTGTGTTGCGCAACGCAATGCCGTTCAACTTGTATGCGTCTATGATGCGTGAATATCTTAATTATATATGTTATTTTTGTTTTGTTTTTTTTTAACTTTTTACTTTCTATTATTTTTCTTCAGTTTAGGTTAGGTTTATTTTTAGGAAAGTCCTTATTTATTAACAGTATTTTTACATGTCCTTAAAATTCTACCCATTGACGATTTGACGTCAATTGATATTGTGTAAATTTTACTTTCTAATTGACGTTGTAAAGAAATATGATTTTGTTAAAAATTGGATATCGTTTTTTTAAATGGTTTTCATTGTTTTAAAACCACCTTTGAACTATTTTAGGAATGATTACCACTATCTGTAGCGTTTTTTGTCAAGGATTATGTCGCAAAAGTTTACCATTTGGTATGATTAGAATTTGGGTTTAATCGTAGAAAGGTGTGCAATACCAGGACGAACTTGATCCAAGCGATCTTTATTCTTTTTATTTATTTATTTCATTTCACTGCATTACACCTGATTGGATAAGATTGAGACTGTTGCAGGTAGCCAGCTTGTCCTCAAATAACACATAATTGCAGTATTATAATTAATATTCATTTAACATTACATGACTAAGAATAAAATTAGTCACAATAGATCATATCAGTCCATTAATGGTTTCTACAAATTTTTTAGTTTGTTCAACAAATAAATATTATATATCTTTAAAAATACACATATATAAATATGAGCATATTACATCCACACACATAACAATACCAAACAAAAGCAATAAAACATAACAATATATACATGATTGATAATTTCTCAGATTTTACCTATAAAATACATTACACACTAAAAAGATTCCTATCTTGGAGGATATCATTTGTGTTATGTTTTCTCCAGCAACAGTTGCTTCAGTTTTTGTTTTGAATAGTGATAATTATAGTATTTTAAATGTAGAATTTAACTGATTGTTAAATTTGATGCCCTTATATAAAGGACTCCTTTCCAGCAGTATAAGCATGTGAATCGGGTACAACGTTGTTTCCCTGTTCCTTGTGCCATAATTGTGGTGCACACAATTTTCTGCAAACAACTGCTTGTGACAGTGCACAAAACATAAGGCTTCAAACAAGTGAAGAGATAGTAATGTTAAAATTTCGAAATATAAAGATAGAAGATGTTTTATACGGGAATTCATATTGAAACTTTGTAGGAAACAAAAATTTATTAGTCAGTATTACTGAATGATATTTACACCGAGTGTCCCATGAAAAAACAGAGAAATATTTAGGACATTCTATTGATGAGAATACGTGGAACATATCCCCTAAAATGGTTAGTTGTCCAACTCGTCATTTTGTGTTTTGAACGACAAATGATAGTAAGTTGAAATTTAGCACGCCACCTAGTAAAAGACCCAATTGGTGTATCACCATATATTCTTCACTCATTTCAAAATGGCTGCTATTTAAATAGTTTAACAATGAATATCTCGAAAACCGTTAATTTGACGAGAAAAGTACAAGTGACAAAAGTTTCCTCTTTTAACGACAAATAAAATGTATTTTATATTTTTTCCGTACGTCGAAGGATAATCGAGTTATCGGCAAAAAACTAAAAATATATTTTCTTGGTAGTTGTCTACAATAACTAAAATAGCCTAGAACGAATTTTGCTGCAAGTTCTTCAATTTTGTATTTAATTCTGAATAGATTGATGCAAATAAAGTCTATAAATTTTTTATGAATTTTAATCTGTTTTTTATTAACGCATAAATAGGCAGAAAATCGTTTTAATTTTTAACTTAATTCTTTTTAATATCGAAAGACAAAAAATAGATTGATAAATGTTAACACAATAACAAATCTCAGTTTATAGTAATTGTTGGAAATTCTCTCCTTCCCAATGTACATAGTGGTCGACGCAAAATATATTCGGTGGCTTTCCTTGTTGCCACGATTATTTCGTATAAATTCAACAGAATTGTGAATTTTAACTCTTCTCTTGTGTTAACTTTCTGTTTTTAGTATCATTTTCATACCACTCCAAAAGAAGTAACGTAGTAGCGTTTGGTCCACCAATCAAGAAGTTAGCATTCAAGTGATCTAAGGTAAATGTGGAGTTGAAGCATTGTAAAATAATTTGACAATGATGGGTTGATCATATTATTAATATGATTCAATCGGACATTTTCCATCATTTGTGTAAACTAATACAAGAAGTTTCGAGAATATAAATCAACTCTCGTTATCAAGTGTAAAACTAGAACATAATAGACTGCTCAGGGGTAGTTTTATAATTGAGTTATTTTAATTAAAAAATTATAACAAACACACAGAACACAATTCTCACAAAAAATACGCCTAAGTATCAGACGCGTTTCAACGACAAGGTCGTCCTCTTCAGTGATACACGAGCTACACCAATCAAACTATAACTGAATCTAACGTTGCGCAAACGTTGGAAAATTTAGTTTTATTTCCAACTAGACTATGTTGGTGTTTTTCTCTTTTATGTTGTGGTTTTACATTTGATAATGAAAGTTGATTTATATTCTCGAAAGTTGATTTACATATATACAAATGATGCCAAATGTCCGTTTAAACCATGTTATAATTTTAGTGAAATTTGTTATTTACGTATTTTTCAGTTCGATTTTGACAATGGTCTGTACATACCTGACCCCTGATTTCGAAACATAATTATTGAAATTATTTATTAATGTTACGATAAATGTATTTATTTTTAAAGTAGTTTTTATTTCCTAATTTATTCTTTTTTTCTCTAATTATGTGCTTTTCACTAACCTAAGTTATTTAGTTCTCCGATTTATTTTCTGCTTTTTTTTAATTATTTTAATTTTAATCTGACTTAAATATTGATTTTGCGAAAAAGAAATTAACCTTAAAATTTAAACATTGTTTTTTTTTTCACTGTATGTTTTTAATCCGTTATAATATTTTCATTTATGAAAATAAATCTATCTATTTTGTTGTATTTTACTTTATATTAAGAAACTGCAAATTTGTTTTTATAACTTATAAGGAAAGCACATACGAGAAAGAATTTCAATGCAGCTCTTTATTACTGCAGCAAAATATGTTTTTTTACATTCCCAGTTCTAATAAACCTCGGACATATTTGTTTGGGGTAACTTTATAGAGTCGGTTTGTTGTCTCAAACTTTGCAGGTGTCACTTCACCCCTTTATTGTTGTTGTACAATAACTTCTTGACTGTTGTTTGTTGCAGGTAAACTGGATAGATATGGATATTACATCTTCATTCGTCTAGGTTAGTAACAAGTTTAATTACTAATTATAAGAGCTGGAAATAAAATTTGCGAGTGGACATCTTGAAATCCAATTTTATGGGTTAAAATCTTGTATCTGCACTACTTTCTTAGATATAGGGAACGTTATTTCTTTTAGTAGAAACAAAACGGAAGATTTTTGTTGAATATAATTACAAAAATTATTTAATTGATGAATTTTTAATTTAATTTACAAATTTTGTATGAAAACTAAATTGCGTTAACGCGTTCTTTAAAATTAAATATAAATCTCCTAATATTATGATGAAAAATTATTTAAATAAAATTTAACATTTCCTTGTTGGTGATAAAACTAAAATGGCGGCAATGAAGCAGAGCAGGTTTAATTTATTCTAAAATAATATATGGTATGGTTTTGAGCTGGTTTTCTTCCTTTTCTTTCTAGTTGTTTAAAGGTGAAAAACCTCTCAGTCATCATCGCCTTATAATAAAATTTGTAGGACGGCATCATAGTACACGCCTAACCCGGTCTAAAAAAATGCAATACAAGGAGATCCTCTGAATGTAATGTCCAAAAGTTGGCTTCTTGAGCCTTGTAGGAAATGTTAAATTGTGAAAAATCTCATCGTGAGACTACTTTCTTGACGTCAACTAAGGCCCTAACGGGCGTCGTAGTTATGTTTAATAGTTTCCACTCACTTCGCTCGTTTCAGTGTCTATACTCTGTTGGGCCTCGAAGCTGTACATTTGTGGAGGAGCCTCCAGTTTAGTTGTTTTTACTGGAAAACCCCGTGCAAAAAATATTGTAAAGTTACTTAACTCTAAACAAAGTGTGTTACAATTAGTGCTATGATTCAACCGATCAAAATTCTTTGTATTTTCATAATTTGTTTTTTTTTTTTTTAATTTTTTAAATTTCCTGTAATCTTCCGTGGTTTTGTTGTAAATAATACCACTATTCAGAACTTTCACTATAAGTCAGCCCCTGAGGGTAGGATGTAGGATTTTCTATAAGCGTATTGTTTAGTTGTTAGTTATCTTTCATGTATATTTTTAGTAAATATTTATAATTAGTTTTTTTGTACTGGAAAATCCCGTAAAAAAAATATTTTGGTTTTGATGGAAGAGGTAAAGTTACTCAACTATAAACAAAGTGTTACAATCAGTGCCATGATTCAACCGATCAAATTCTTTGTATTTTCATAATTTGGTTTTTCTGAAATCTCCTGTAACACTATCTTCTGTGGTTTTGCTGTAAATAATATCACTATTCTGAACTTTCTATCTGACGGGTGTTGGATCTCAATGTTAATTCCCACATTGAAATTATTTACCTCCAGTAAATATTGGACGACAGGTTTTATTTTAATCGGCGTTGCTACTTTATGTAGTCTTAAAACAACATTGTATTAATGCTCATTGGGTGTTTAATGGTTAGACCTATTAAATAATGTTTTAATTATTAGATTTCATTTAGATTAGTTTGTTTGATTTTGTGAATTCACTAATACAAATATACAGGGCGTTTCTCTAATGCGCGGATATAATTCGGGAGATGGTTATTTAGGTCAAAATAAAAAAAAAGTTCCTATAAACATACGCCCGGAAACGCTTCTTTTATCACCTATCTGCCATTTTGTGTTTCATACTAAATAATTTATATCTCTAAAACGGCACAACCATTTGAGTTGAAATTTTGTACGATACTCATCAATGTAAAGATCTAGTTTGAACAAAATAATCAACATGTTCCAATAACTTCAATGAGTTACTTCATTAATTTTTTTTAATGGCTACCATTTTGAAACGTATTATTGGGACAAGTTGTTTATTTTTATATAGCTAACCACAAATATACTGGAAAGTGTATTAAGCTTACATTTGATACTTTGTTGATAGTCATTAAAATGTAGAGAAAAGAGAAATAAAACCATTAACAAGTTTATGTTGATTACTATATTGTGTTCTTCCCAACACGAGTAAATGAAACTACATTAGGAGTTCAATTAATCACTACTAAAATTAAATTAACCATACTCTGAGTGGGTCATCGGGTTAGGCATCCGCTAGTAATCCATTAAGCTCCCCAGCCCTGTTCCTTTTATTCTCCTGACCTTCTGGTAATCATTATTCTTTTTATTTATTCAGGCTTGTTCCCACGAGGAAGAGCTTTTCATTGTTTCAATAAGCTCATGCCCGGGAGTTGTATGTCGCCCATCTTTAAAGCATTATCTTTTTTTGTCTCGTATCTTGTTCTTTTTTTTGTCGCAAGGCTTTGGCCTTTATCCACTGCAACCCAAAACGGATCCATGTAGAATATATGACCTGACTATAGTTATTTCTAGATCCTACCAGTCGAGCTAACCACAAAAGTGGTTCTCTCCCACCGTTTATTTAAAATAAACTCTCCCACCATATAACCACAAATTTGGAAGAACAAAACTGCACAGAAGAAAACCTTGGTTTAGCCTTCTCCACTGCAACCCAAAACGGACCTATGTAAAATATATGACCTGACTATAGTTATTCCTAGATCCTACCAGTCAAGCTAACCACAAAAGTGATTCTCTCCCACCGTTTATTTAAAATAAACTCTCCCACCATATAACCACAAATTTGGAAGAACAAAGCTGCACGGAAGAAAACCTAAGTTTGGCTTTTCTGCATTGCGACCCATTACAAATCAATTGTACATTATATTACCTGATTTGAAATTTTCTATGTTTCTTACTAAATCCTTATCATCCATCCACTAAAGACTTCAGGGCTTCCAAATACATCGATTGTCCGTCTTCTTCCGTCTCCGTAGAGCCGATGGTCTTTTCGTTGAATCAATCCCATTTTTTAAGCGGTATTTCATTGGGTAGTGCCTAATTAACAGGCCTATTGGTGATCATTCTTAATAGAAAATGAAGTTCTTACAATCTTTCAGATGGTATCTCCGACATGTGAGATCTTGAAATGTGTATAGATCCCATCTGTATTAATTTCGAATCATTTCTGGTTCATTATATTCATATTTAAATTTAAAATGTCTGCTCAGTTTTACGAACCTTTGGAGAAGATTGATAACCAGGAATCTTTATAGAAAGTTAGTTGGTGAAGTTCCAGTTAGATCCTGTAAATCCTTTAAGGATATTAAATACGTCTTCTCGAAGCGGCCATCAATTCTGAAAGCAGGTTTTTTTTTAATCGTAAACAAATCTTTATAGTTGTATATCTTTAACTTTGTGATAAACACAACCCTACTTATTTATTCAACTGTGTTCACAAATGTGATCAAAGTAACCCTTTTATGATCCTTTGTCCTGCGGACTGTAATGTCAGAGAATTGGGTTTAGTAATCCGAATGAACATTTCCCCTTGTGTATTCAAGTCCAGCCATTAACTAATGTAATTTGTACTATTTGGTTTTGAATTAATATCGTTTCAAAACATGTGTTATTTAATGTCACTGTGAGATTATGCGATGAAATGAGTTGATTTTATTGGTTGTTTGTTATGTTAATGTTTAATTGTTCATTTAAAAAAAAGTTTTATTGTAATATGTACTGGACGCTTGCTACACAATTTTAAATAATTGTTCAGTGACAAGGAAAATAAATAAGTTATCAATATTATAAAGAATTGATGTAAAAAATAAGGGTAGTTTTCCAAGCAGTGTGAATCATTTTAGCGAAAGATTAGCCACTATAGTTGTTATGGATTATAATGATAAGTTTTATTTACATCTCGTTGTAAAATTAATCAATCATTTTCATTAATGTCTTTTGCCAACATTTCAACTACAAATTTAATTTTTTTTAAATGGTTTTGAACAAGAGGAAACTTCAGAAAATTAAAGTAGCAATGGTCGTCATTACTTTCAAGTAGATATTTTATTTTTTTTAATACCCATTATTTATTTTATTGTTACCGAGACCGTTAACAGGAAAAACAATTTCAACCACAAATTTAATTTTTGTAAAATGGTTTTGAACTAGAGGAAACTTCAGAAAATTAAAATAACAATGGTCGTCATTACTTTCAAAGAGGTGTTATATTTTTTAATTACCCATTATTTGTTTTATTGTTAGCGAGACCGTTAACAGGAAAAAAATATTTCAACCACAAATTTAATTTTTTTTAAATGGTTTTGAACAAGAAGAAACTTCAGAAAATTAAAATAACAATGGTCGTCATTACTTTCAAGTAGATATTTTATTTTTTAAATTACCCATTATTTGTTTTATTGTTAGCGAGACCGTGTTAACAGGAGAAAATATTTCAACGACAAATTTAATTAAGTTTTATTGCTTAATCTGAAATGGTTCAAAAAATATAACGCCGTTCTGATACTTTTGGACACCCTGTATATACAGAATATCAGTACATAAGGAGAGCGTACCATTTTTAAAGATTATAGTGTGTGAAAACAATTAAATTAATACGTTTATATACAGAACACCTTCCCTTATCTAACAAGATCCTTACAGACTTCAACTTTTGTCTGATTGTGAAAAAAATTAAGAATTTATACAGGTTTTATACTGTATAGTTTGAGACAAGGGGAAGTAAAGAATAACTTTTGTCTACAGTTGTTGACAAAGTGGCATTTTGTTCATTTAAATTAGTTTGCAAAACAGCTGATTTCTCAACAGTTTCACTTTGCCCACTACTTTGCACACTACTTTGCTCACTCCGAATGGCAACCGAACAAAACGAAATTTAGGTTAAGTTTATTTGAATTGATTTTTAATATACAGGAAATGTCCCGTATGTAGGTTAGATTAATTCTTATATGTAAAATAACATAAATAAACAAAAAACAACGTTTTAAAGTTGAAAAAGGAAGTAATTATTCATGAATATGATTGACAGTATTATACACGGAGAGTATTTTTCGTTTGCCGAGTTTTGAAGTTGGCAATCCCGTTTCCTCAACAATACACCTAAGTTATTTGTAATATTCATAAATAACCTCAATTTTGACGTCAGAACTTCTACTCAGTGTTGATATGTTGTTTAGCACTACTCCTATATTTTGTGTAGTTAGTTTTAAAATATGGATAGTTCAGATTTTAAAATAATCTGAAAAATAAGAAAAATGTGGATATTAAAGATCGAATTGTAATTGATTGTTTGTTTGAACACTATTGTATTAAATGAATGTTTTATTAAATTGTGTTACTGTTGAAGTATGTTTTTTATTTGTCACAAAATAACAACTGTAGACAAAGTATAATGTGAAATTCGTGAGCAAAGTGTCTTTTTTAAACTCGATAAAATTGACGCACTCGGCAAGCCTCGTGCGTCAACATTTTTCTCTCGTTAAAAAAAGTGCCACTTTGCTCACTAGTTGCACAAATAACTATTTCCTTAGTTGTTTAATGGCGAGAAATCCTTTCGGTAATCATCGCCTTATAAAAAAGATAAAAAAGAACATAGGCCTCGAATATTCTAATTAAGGTATATATTATATTGTTGCCATTTAAAAAATGAAAGGTGATCCCCCCCCTCCTTAAAAGGGAGGCAACTTTTTAACCACCATAAAAAGTGTTATAATAGGTATGGTAGAGGTTTTACGTTGATATAGCAATCTATTTAAATTATATCGAGGTGTATCACGACTAATTTTACACTTTTTTATACTTTAGCTACTTTTTTAAAAAATTCGATTTTACCATCTGAAAATTTGAAAATACACAAATACCCTTTGAAGTAAATTTATATGATTTTTAGTTAAAAGAATCTTTTTCTTTGTTTAAACGCGAAAAACCTCTCGGTCATTGCCTTATAAAAAGGGAAGAAAGAGCATAAAATATACCCTTCGCCCTATTAGCCACAGTTTCAGAAAAATTGGTTTGCTCAGGAGAAAACTGCAAGGAAAGAGATGTAACCGAAGATTACATGAAAAAGTGTGTAGATCCAGGTGAGATCTCGGGATTGCCATTGTAGGTGAACCTCTGAAAGAGAAAATAAGATAAACCATAAAACCTGAACCCTATGGGTATCCAATACATGTCCCTATTTTGGGATACGTTTATTTTGGTAATTAAGGAATTAAAATGTGGAAAATACACGAAAGATTTTCTATCAATCATATATTCAGTTTTAAATTCCATTCTATTTTAAAATTCAATATACAGTGCCTTAATACAACTAAAATTATGACTACCAGGAATAATTAAATGAAATTCATCTCTAAATATTAAAAGATAATTTAAAACGATACCTGATCAACAAAGGGAAACCAGTCTTGCCTCGAGCCTGAACTAGATCACCTGATCTGGAGTTATTGATGCTATTCATACATGGTATTATGCAACGGAAAGTTTGAGGCCGCGTGATACTCTGGACTTTCTCCAACGCTTTCCTCTGAACCTATGTAATCTGCCAAATATTAACTGAGATAAGTCTGGTATCGTTAGACATTTCGACGTCTGTTTTTTGACTGATCTTAACGTTTCATTGCTTTAGGAGGTCCATCCCGTCGTCGTTGTCGTCTGTACGTAATCACAACAACGGGTGGAAAAATTTAGAAAGGAACAAGAATATTTTTTATAATGTGCTTATATGGAACCCTATTGAATATCACAGAAATAAATTTTATACGTTAAAATGGCGGCCATTTTAAACGTTTTTTATTAAATCGTATGTTTTTCAACGTATAACATACTAAATTATAGATAGAAAGTTGCAGATTTCAATTCTGCATGTAATTGTATCAACCTCACATCTCTACGATAATAAATAGCAAAGTTATTGTAAAATATGTTAATTAGAACTCTATTATCCTAAGAAAATGTGATAGTCGTATATAATTGCTAGATCCGGTCAGTCATAAAAACGAATTGAAATTGTCAATATGGCGGACATTGTAAATAGTTTTTTGCCCACATCTCGTGTGTTGTTCAATTTATATCCACTAAATTAAATGAAATGTTGCAGATTTCAATTCTGCATGTAATGGTACCAACCCTACATTTCTACGATGATAAATAGCAAATTTATTGTACAAAATGTAATTTCAAAGCTGGATATCACAAGAAAGTGTGATCATATAGTTACGAGATCCGTTAGAGCCAAGTCAACGACACGAGCGTAGCGAGTCCTACTATACGTAGTACGTATAGTCCTACTATACGAACCCCTACTCATACGTATAGTGTCAAGCCGTTCACTGACACGAGCGAAGCGAGTGAAGACTTTTAAAACCTAGTCCATTTCAAGAAAGTAGTGACTATTAGAAGGTTTGAAGTTATTTGTTAATGATGGAAGTTCAATCTACACCGGGAAAGTAACCTATACAAACGTAAAATAATTGAACCCTCGTATATAAAACTAACGGACAATCCTATCAGCCAATCAAGTATAGAAGTAAGGCCATTATGGCTCCCATTATTAAAAAAAAGAACTAAAATTTGATTATAATATCCCTATAACTAATAAACAAGCTGATATTTTACCTGTTAAATCGCCACAAGGGGTTGTAACCCGTTCTCGTGCTAGGAAGCTTAATACAACTAACAATAGGCCACTCCCCTAATAGTTTGTCACGCCTTCTAGACCACGTCACTTTTTGCTGTATCTTTGATACAACAACACGTATTTGCCGTTAGTTGTGTGTTACCGTGATTGTGTTTTTTGACTTCTCAGTTTCAGCTCTGAGATGCAGCTTAGATATTAAGGTTGGTGGTATTCTTGTTTAATTTTACTTCTCACATAGGCTTAGTTTCTAGTTTCATGTTTCTTTAGTTTTTAGTCACTTGATAACGGGAATTGATTCTTATTCCCAAAACGTCGTGTTTTAAATTTTTAACACACAAATGATGGCTAATGTTCGAAAAATGTATAACAATAAAATTAGAAGGTTATGACAACCTGTGTTTTAAAGAAACTTATTACATACTTTGTACAGTATACTAGGCAAGGCTTATTGATCTACCAATACAATTTATCATTATCTACAAGGCCCAAGAGATCAACTTTTGGGCATTATATTTAAAATATTTGCTTCTTTTATTTTGTATGATTGGACTGGATATGTTCCATGGTGTCACCATCAACTTGTTTGTTTTGTACCATAATGGAATAAGTAAAGTACAGTCGTCCAATTAATTTCTTATGTTCAGTTTCCACTCATTTGAATAAATAAATAAACAAGTATCGACGTGGATTTGAGGACGTATAGTTAATATATACAGTTCCTTCTATGTTTTCCCACCTTTGTACTCTACAATAAATACAGCAGTTACAAAATACATGAGATAACCATTACGTGAAATAAATCGCCAAACATGTGTTATTTTACATTATCTGCTCGTTGTTAATGCTCGTTGTTTTCTCTACTTCCGAACTGTATATAAGATCTTCCGCTATTGACTAAAACATTAATTATTTTTAACGTTCTTCCTCCTTACTTTGTTACAACATAAATCTCATTTCTAACTGTTCTTCGCAGTATATTTTGTTTCACCCTTGTTTCCATTTTAAAACCCTTCCTAAACAGAACCGATGAAGAAAGTGTAAAGTGGCTATGAGTTGAATTTATACCTTGGAGAAGAACTCCTATTGGGTGCTTTATTGTGAGGTTCATCTTAGGAGATCACTTATACGGGTGTGGCAAGCTCGAGGAACCCAGATGGATGTCCACCTTTCTTTAAGTAGTTTGGGTTAGATCCTTCTTTTTTATCTTTCCTGTAAGGTCTCTCTGATTAATGCTTGTTCTCTTTCGAGCCTGGCACTATTAGAGTATGCGAGGGCTTGGGTTTGTGTTTTTATTCTTACTGGTTTAGGAATGGCTTTCCATGTACCCAGATGGTAAACTCTTTCCATTATGGTGTTGAGAAGATATTGTGAAAAAGCAGAATTTTATGTCACCGCGTGAAGAGCGAGGTAAAGCCCTGGCTGGTACGAGTCCAGACAGGGATAGTTGCAGGAACCTTAGTTGGAGGTGGAATCGGGGACTACCTTGTTAGTTATTTTAATGTGAGAAATAATCATGCAAATGAGGATTCTGTATGCAACCGAGTACTAATTTGTTGTACACCTGCAACATATAAAGTATTAAGAAGTTGCATCTGCTCTTGGACTGCAAAGGTTTTGACACGTGTATCTACGTTGGTCCTATCGTTTCTGAAACAGATCTGATAGACGTAACAGTTAGGAAAAGGTTACAATAATAAGGACGTGGTGGACATTACAAGACTAGCAGGAGATCTGTCGTGGGTTAGGGCAGCGTCAGTGTTTATCAGATGTTTTGTGTTGTATCTGCCGAGTGAGAAAATTAGTGTAGATGGAGGGTGTGAGTTGGATGTTACCAGAAGTGTACCGTAAGATAGTAATACTAGAGACACTAATTTTTGAACTCCCAGTTAGATGGTATATCTATTATTTGTGTAAAATAAATGCTTATGGAGTAAGTAGTCAGGATATAAATGTGATTTTGTCATAACAAAGGATCGTACATTAAATATGATTCTTATTGGATCTATCTTTGAGTAAACAGCTGCAGAATTGTTGCAATTTGTGTAAAGCTCGTGATCTGATATGGATGTTAAGGACTTGCAAGATACAACTTCTCTTGGTCGGTCATCTGATAGTTTATATATAAAAAAAACAGTTAGGTTTCGTATAGACTAAGATATTGTTCTTTAGATGAGGTGGAGGATAGGAATGACGCATGAGTCTTACTGCAGAGACTTATACCCTCCTCATAACAGAATATATGATAGATGTTTTTATTTAATGAAAATAGATTGACGATGTCTTTAGTATAATGATCATAATTAATCTCTACTTCAGTATACTCTATTAAATTTTCTCTTTGACGTTACAATTCTACGTAGGAGGTTGGAGCTAGTTAATAGTTGTTAATTTGTTTACAAGATGTTATACCTGAGGCAATTCTGTAACATTTTGACCTCTACTTCCTGCCTCCGTCTCGACCTCACTTATTTCTTCTCACGGATGAAGCTCTCACGTCAACTGTCATTTTTCAGGTCAAGAACGGTTTCTGCTGTATTCGTAGGATTTGCATTGAGCTGGACAGTTATTTAAGTATTTGTTTTTAATACATTGCGTGTCGTGAAAACACACGCGATGAGCGGTTTGTTATGTTATAACCAGTTATAAGATCTTTTAAACTAGAATACTGTTACTGCGTTATTGTGTGTATTCATTCAATTTGTCACCGGTCCTTGTCTAACCTACCTTACAAGTTATCTGGTTGCGATTCAAGATGAGGTTGAGGTATTCCCTAGTGTGGGAATTGGCGTTTTTCATTAATTATTGATTAGATCGCGCAAAATGTCATAGAGCGATGATCACGGTGAATATTAGTTTTTGCAAATATATGAATTTTAAAAACCATCCAGTTTGCATCACGTCAGAAGTTATGGCGAGCGTGTGGGGAAAAAAGGGGGCAGGCTGGCGCGAAGCGCCTTAATTTACAAACCACCTTAAAAAAAGAGAGAGAAAGATTAAAAAGTAATAACCACTAATCCTTTAATACTCTGATATCGGCAAGGTCGGGAAAGAAAGTTCGTCAAGATTAACCTGATGAAAGATGGGAGAGGGATCTAACCCAGACTATATTAAAAATGGTGTAGATTCAGCTAAGTGCATTCGAAAATTGCAAGCATGTACTCATTATCATTCTGCGTAGGAACTCTGGTACAGCTGAGACAACTCGGAACATAATATTTGACTACCTAACTTTTAGCAGGATAGGGGTTGTGTTCGTAAGTGATCTGTAGGATGAAGAACAAAACGGAGAAGTGGACAGCATCATACGAAATATCTCACTGGTTTTCCCAAACCTATGAATACGCGTGCACAGTAAGCTTTATAGCTTAGAGCCAAAAGCAGGACTGGAATCCTAATTATGAAATAAATAAATAAAATCTTAAGGCGCCATCTTAGAAAGTTTATCTCAAATTATATTTGTCTACACATCTTGCGATCGTTGTTACTTACTTCCAAATAAATTAGTTTAAAAACCATTTAATCGTTTGCAGCCAAATTTTATGGAAATACTTTGATTTTTTTAATGAATAGAAAAAAAAAAGTTTCCTAGCATATTTGATCGTTAGGTTTCAAAATAGAAGTTCTATAAAATTTATTTCCCAACTACTGATCCCTGTGGTACACCAATCGTTGAAAAACTTCTACTTCCTTCAAAATTAATCTATGTTGAGCCTATGATTCTCCATTCGTTTTCCCTTGAATCTCCTCTAATATATTGTGGATTTTCTTCGACTCTGCAAATAAATTAGTTTCAAAACTACTTAACCGTTGCAACCAAAATTTATGCAAATACTTTGATTATTTTAATGAGTGAACTTAAAGACGATATTTACTAGTAGGGCTACATTTCTTTGATCGTCAGGTTTCAAAATAGAAGTTCTATAAAATTTATTTCCCAACTACTGATCCCTGTGGTACACCAATCGTTGAAAAACTTTAGCTTTTTCAGAATTAATCTATGTCGACTCTATGATTCTCCATTCGTTACCTTGAATCTCCTCTAATATATCGTGGCTTTTCTCTTCACGTTTTACTCCAAATTCCTTCTCAACTGCTCTACATTTCCCATTCTTTTCTAATGCTCGACTCATTCACTTTCCTCTCACTCACACTTATAGAAAAATAAGCAAATCGGTCATAAACAATATATATTAAATACAAATTTCGATTAATTGTGATGACTAAATCATCAATACCATTGCGCCAAAACTATGCAAGCCATCGTGGAACTTACTCCAGGCCCATCACACAAAGTAATACAATCAGATAGTCTAATAGGACATTGTAGGAAATGTTTATTTAGTATTGTAGATTAAGTAAAGTCGTTTAAAACAGTTGTTGCACAGGTTTTCTGAACCCCATAAATGTTTCTATTACTAATTTTCACGTACATATTAAACAGTATCAACTCGCTTCGCTCGTGTCAGTGTCTCGTTCCTCGATGCTTTAATAATAATGAGTTAGCCTCAAATGGTATACAAATAGCAGTAAATATTTGAGTTGTCACACATACAGTGCAAATATCTTACAAAGGCTATTTACAATTGAAGCTACTCCTGCATCTTACCGAACGAGGTAAGATTTTAGTTTGTTTTTAAAATCAGTTACTTAAGATTTTCCGACAACCTGTTGTACAATTTGAAACCAGAGTGCGCACCCCACTCTCGAACAGCTTCAATCTATGGATTGGGTGTTGAACCATTTGTCGTCTCATGGAATATTCATTGACTACAAGTATAATTACTTTTAAATAATATCAGTACATTCAGAATATATATAGGGAAGAGTTAAAAGTTTTAATTTTTTTAATTAATTTTTACAACATTGCCGTCGCAAATTATATTATAATTTTCTTTTCAATATAAAATTTTGTTCAAGCCCCCAAATTTCCCCAAAGGGCAACATCATGTGTGTGGTGAGAGTACACAAACGCATAATTGTAGCCTAACTGGAAGTACATGAAATAACACTGAGTGCAAAACAAGCTTAATTAATTACCCATCTCTACACTCGTGTCATTGACTATCTAACCTAACCTAACCTAACCTAACCTAACCTACACTCGTGTCGGTTTTGACAAAACTTCGTCATGCTATGTATTTTGAGTAAGACCCCTTGATCTACGAATAAAATTCAACATTTCTTGCTAAGCTCAAGAGACCAACGATCGGGCGTTAAATCTCTTTGTTTTACATTACGTGATCGGACTGTGTAAGTACCATGATGAACCCATTTCTTGTTTTTCACGGGCTCGATTAGTTTAGGTTAGGGCGAAAATTTGAAAGTCTTTACAGAAGTTGTAAAAGATTTAATTGTTGTCTGCTGACTCTTCCAACATCCTTAAACAATCACTTCTCTTACATTCGAATGTGGTAACAGTCATTTTTGTGACACCCTATACTGTGTTTTGACTACAGGCTATGTATAATCCTACAATTAAACTCGGCGCCAGTCACAAATATACACAGACTGGCCAACGTAAATGACTTCCTTTAACAAATCAAGAACTCGATTCTAGAGTGTCTTCCACATTGAGAAAGCGTCAACATTCTGTACAAGTTTCAGATACACAATGAGTGTTAAATTGGTCCGTAGCCAAGCGACAAAACCACGCACTGTACAACAGTTGTCGCATACAACCACTGATCAACAAGTTTGTTTATCCCCACCTGATGGAATGTAGAAAAGCTGTAAACAAATATATATTTATTCCATTTCTGAATTTTTATTTTTTTAATTAGAGATACATAATCTCCTCCATGAAAACGCCAATTAGAACACGTTTACTGATATCACAATTTGGATCCAATACTGTTCTAATTTGATATTTAACTCAGTTCTTAAATCATTCTACAAGATCGGTCGGTAAATTTCAAAATGGCGGCAACTTACATATTTCAATAAACAGTTTTTTTTAGATAACTCTTCACTCGAACTTCCTGCAATAAGTTTTTTTGCACATCTCAAATGGAATAAAAAAGGGTCATTTTGAGTGAATCGCTATTCTATTTTTTAAAATTTCTGTGGAAAAATAATAATTAAAAAAAAAAATACTCAGAAATTAAGGGACTATCGAAAAAAGGACCCCGTTTTACTGGAAAAATATGACAAGAGTAAAATGACAAAAACAATTTAATGAAAAAAGGGCACTTTACTTTGATGAATAAATTCTTCAATCTGTTCGCTAGAAAAACTTCTGTAGGTAAAAAACTTGCAATTTATAAAAAAAAGTTTACTCTATGACCACTTCTCATTACAATGCTTTAAATTTTTTTTCGTTAAAGCGGTCAACTGTGGCCGTAAAAATGATTTTTTTTTTTTTTTTTTTGCAAATTGTACTAAGATTTCTATTGTAAAGACACATAATTTGTTCAATGATCTTATGATTTTAACCCCATTTGTTGCATTATTATTGAAAAAAACTTATATCCAGAAATTCGAATTTTTTGAGGTTAGGAAGTACTCTTAATGTTACTATACCCTATCATTTCGATAGTTCCTTCATTTCCGAGTATTTTCATTAAAAAAAAATTATGGACCCATAGAGCCGGAGATATTTAAAAAATAGTGTAGCTATGCACTGAATGAATCAAAAATGCACTTTTATATTCTTATTTTCTTCTACTGTATCATTTTATAATAAAAAAGTAAGTGCAATTGTTATAATCAAAACCAAATTTGTCGTTTATGAATTTTTGAAAAAAAAGTCTAACTAAATCTGATTCATAGGAATTCATAATTTTTCAATAAAAATCTGCATAAATTTCGTTGTAATCAGCTGAACCGTTTATTTAGTAAGTTCCCTTTAACAGAACATAATCTTTATTGCGTTACGCAAGAAATACCGTTGGAGAAAGTAGTTAAGTATTTGTTACGTCTAGGATTTGTTCACATTATAATATTCAATGTTAACAGCTGTGATAGCGATAAAACCACAGGAAGTAAAGTTTCTTATTTGTTTCCAGATTTTGCAATCAATTTACACTTCCGATTCAAAATCTCCGTTAGTCTTAGCACAGATTACCGCCGGATGTGGATTCGATTTTTTTCCCCCCGTCAGATGAGAGAATGCTTTCTCTCGGCTGTTTTGAACGTGGAACTATGCGGCCTAGTATAGAGTCTGTATACTTTACATCCACCCACAGTGGTTTTTAAATTATGTAAAATATATTTTGCTCGTTTCGGGAACAATTCGACGATTGGTCACGCATGCTCGCGATCAATAGATTATACAGTATGGTACTTCCGCTTGCTTAGAGCTGTACTTCAACCGTGAATCTTATTTGTATCAGATTGTTGGATTGATTTGTTGACAGTTCTGATCCGTTTTGGGGGATTTCCTGTAAATAAAATAGTTTTAATGTCCGCCCATAACTGACTCAAGAGAACAGTTCTCTTATTTCGTTTAGTTTGTAGGCTACTTTTAGCAACGTCCCTACGATCGACGTTAATCGTCTCATGGGACTTACCCAGCCCGATCATACAATGTAAAACAATAAGATAAGGTGCACACAAATTAAAGTCAATGAAGGCGGGGGGGGGAGTTAAATCGGTATGTTTTACTGAAAACAATTTGATTGATACTAATTCATGGTACATATCTAGACAATTTACCACAAGCAGATTCTCTAATATACAAAAATTGGCTTCTTGTGCTTTGGATGAAATGTTAAATTCTATTGGTAGATCCTGGGGTCTTTTATCCAGTAGGGTATGTTTGTTTAAAATAATTGTAAAACAGATGTTTTGAATCTCGTATTGTGTATACTACTTTAATGACGTCAGCTAGGACCTAGTTAGTCTTGTAGATGTGTAAATAGTCTCCACTCACTTCGCTAGTGTCAGTATCTGACCTTGTAAACCTGAAGGAACCTTCAGTCGTTACGCTCTCGTTGATGTTACACCCTAACCTAACCTTCACTATACTTACGCAGTCATTCTCTCAATAACTTATTTTAAAATTTGTAATCTAAATAGTAATAAAGTTTGACGTAAATTTAACTCGTTTTTATTCTTAGGTGTATTTAAAATTATTGACCCTCACGGGCTCATTTTAGCGAGTACAGGCTTGGAATCTGGAAGGAACCTAGCTGGATCTACACTTTTGTATTGTCTTGGGTTAGATCCCTCTCTTTTATCTTTCCTATCAGATCTCTTTTGATCATCTATTGTTCTTTTCCGACCCTGGCGCTATTATAGTATTCAAGGACTAGGAGTCTTTATTTTATGCTCTTTTCGCCCTTCTTTTATAAGGCGAAATGACGGATGATATCTTAGTGAACAAATCTTCAGATAGGCTACATCAGTAACGAAATAGCCGTATCCAGACAGCACATAAGGACCCAAACAGTTCTTACTATACGGTTCGGTTCTTTCATTCGGATGTTCGGTTTGATCATTCGGATGTTCGATTCTGTCATTGGGATGTCGGTTCGGTCATTCGGATATTCGGTTTGATCATTCGGATGTTCGGTTCGGAAGTTATCGGTAAAAACATAAATCGAATCTCGAAACAGCGGCGTTTGGGATTAAATTCCAAAATTAAAATGACTTGTTGACTATCATTAAACATTTTGAACTCTCAAAGGTCACTATAAAAAGTACGGGCTTAGCAATCCCAAGGGCCCTGCTGGATCTACACCTTTTTTCATGTGGTTTTAGGTTAGATCCCTCTAATTCTTCTTCCTTTAAAGTTTCCTTTATCCAACTCTTGTTCTATTCCAGCTCTGACGCTATTAGAGTATTCGAGGACTGGGGAGGGAGGAAGGGGGGGAGATAATTATTTTATGGTCTTTTCTTCCTTTTTTTATATGGCTTTTCGCTTTAAAAAAAACGCACACAGTATCACCTTTGAATATAGTATCATCTTTTAACACTAGCAAATAACGCATATGGATATTTGGTTGTTCCAGTTTCTGTTTTTAATCTTGTTTAATTGAAAGTTTACTTTGAGCATTGTCAGATAATCGTCTATGTCCGGCCTTCTGTAAATTACGAAGTGAAATGTGAAAGCAGGATGAGTTTTTGTGTATTCGAATATTGCTGGTTGTAGCTAATAGGGAAATTTCTTATTCCATAACAAGTTAAATTCAAGTTTACTCTTGTTAGTTAGTATATTATATTAGGCTATTAATATTATTATTATTTTTTGTTTTGTTATTATAGAATTTCCTTTTAAAATGTATCGATTGCAGTCGTCTTCAGCACAAAGTTAAGAATTAACCAACTGTTGTGATTCTTAAAAGACATTTTGAGCGTTCATTTAATTTGTTATACAGGTTGTCCCGTAAGTAAGCTGTCAAAATTTAGGAAATGGTTCTATGGGTTAGGGTAAAGACAAAATTAAGAATATAAAATTTTCCTAAAATGGAAAACAAACATTATAACTTGGGAAATTGAAAAAATATTGAGTACAGGTCTGGTATAGGCATTTTGTATATTATGTTTTATAAGTGCGCCGAAAATAAAAACTTTATTTTTGATATTTTCAAAATGGCGGTCATTTAAAATATTGAATATCTTGAAAATCATTAACTTTATACAAAATTCACGAGAGACAAAAAAGTTTTTTTTTTTTTTTTACATGAAAAAACATGGGTTTTGTATTTTATTATTTATTTTTTTTTTGTAGGTTAAAAGATACCCGAGTTATTTACAGAAAAAACAGGAAACGTATTTTTTTGTAGTTGTTACAAGACCAAAGATTGACTTAGAACCAAAATATTTTTGAATTCTAATACTTTTAATAAAAATCTACAAGTTCTAAATTGGAAACGCGACCTTAATTTTTTCAAAATGGCGCCTATTAAATTGTTTACATGCTAAATATCTCGTACAAAAGTACAAAAATAAAGCAAATGTAAATTTTATTTATAAAATAAATGAATGACAAAACTTTACTGTAAGTTTGTAATATTTAACCTAATAATGAAAGAATAACTATGATAGAGTCCACCATGACAATGGGTTATTAAACAAAAGAATAACTTTTTACAATAGTTACAAAAACAGAATTTATTAGGGCACCTAAATAATTGTTACAAGCAAATCAATTTTTAACACATTATAAAAAAATACTACCATCAAATAAGTAAATTAAATAGGCGCCATTTTGAAATGGTTAAGAGAGACATTTGAATTTTTTATGCAATTTAGAGCGATGGATTATATTAAAAATAATTCAATCTTAAGTGTTGTAGACAATTACCAAGAAATTATGTTTCCTGCTTTTTGTCAATAACTCTGTTATTTTTTGACCTAGAAAAAAATACAAAACTGTGTTTTTGTCATTAAAAAAGAAATCCTTTTGTCTCGCGTAATTATTTATTTTCTGTTTTCTATTGAATGGACTTAAGAATATTTTTCTATTGTCTTCTAATTTAACTTAATTTTAAACCCTAACACTACCTAACGATGGGAAAATGGGAAAAAACAAAATTTTCCAGATATGGGCAACAATTTTATACTTAAAGAGATACTTCCAGGATAATCTCAATCCATCACATAACTGTCTACTAAGTGTGAGAAAGTAGTAATTGCAGCATTGTCGTAAGACACGCAGGTTTATTCCAAGAGGTTATAAATGCAAATTTGTTTTATTACTTAGCCATGAAGTCGATCCATGACTAAACCAAACTTCCAAATTGGTACTAAAATAAGCTATTCGTATTCAACCGACTTGGTCTAGGATAGATTGTGCTGCAGGAACTATCTCATTTGGTTATTAACACAATCAAGCCGTGATATTAGCAGCTATAATGTACCTCAACGAATATCATGGGCAGCTATGGTTGATAATAACTGTAATTTAAAGCTAATGTAATTTGTCTTGTAATGCTATATTAAATTATTGTACTCGTGTGTGATGGTTTACACTGCATTCTCATTTTTAGTGATTGCAATATATCTCACAGAAACGTCGACACTCTACGATTGTGAAATGACCACTGATCTTATTTTATGGTCACTCGCTAATGTACAGGGTGTTCCTGTAATGCGAGGAGATAATACAGGGGGTCAAAATAAAGGAAAACGTTATAAAAATATGCCAAGAAATGCTTCTTTTACCAGCTATCCGCCATTTTTTTTTACTAAATAATTTATATCTCTTGAACGGCTTAACCGATTGAGTTGAAATTTTGTACGATACTTAACAATGTAAAGGTTAGGTTAGGTTAGGTCTGGCAACCAACTTTCAACGAAAATATCTTTAATAAGTTAATTTTAAAACAAATAAAAATGTAGATCATTTTGAAACGGATTATCGGAACAATTTTTTTTTTTCAAACGAGGTCTTTATATTGATGACTAGCGTACAAAATTTCAACTCAATCGGTTAAGCCGTTTTATAGATCTAAATTATTTATTTTAAAAACATATCGGATAGGTGGTAAAAGAAGTGTTTCCGGACATAAGTTTATAGGAAATGTTTTCTTTATTTTGAACTATATAACCACGCTTTGATTTATTTCCGCGTATTACTGAGTTATCTACGCAGAGTGTAGTTTTATTTGGTAAATACTGAAGTTACAAAAAAAACTTTATAAGGTAATACTACAGGATTTTGTGACTTAAAACTAGAGGTATTACAAAATATTTCATCTCATCCGCCATTTTTTTCCAATATGGTGGCCAGCTTTTAATTTTTTTAATGCGAAACGCCATTTTGTTATGATTTTAGATGTAATTAATTATTTGAAGACTTTTTCATTCTTGATTATTTTAAGATATCTCAAATCGTTTAGATGCTACAGGCATTTAAATATTTCATAAATTCAAGCATTTTTAAAAGCCAAGTTCAGGTGAAATTTTAATTAGAGCTAGGGTAAATGGTTTAATAAACACTACTGTTATTTTTATTTTTTCTGTAGGCTGAGGAATAAGTTACGGATAGAAAAAAAATCATAATTTTCTTGTAATTTTCTAGAACATCCACTGATGTTAACCAGTTCTTTATTATTACACCTTTTGCATTTAAGAGAAATTTTATTTTTAAGCATTGGCGATAGATGATTTTGGCTATAACAATCTTATTCACAATGACTAAATACATTCAGTAATAATTAAGAACTGATTTAAGCCAGTATTCTAAACTATAAACAGAAAATTATGACGTTTCTATCGATAACTCTATTATTCCTCATCGTAGAATATTTTAAATATAGAATATCTATAAAACCATTAACTTTACAATAAATCTAAAAGGCCGCCATTTTGTATATTTATATGATCAAGTTTTGATTAGTATACTGTTAAAAAGTAGCATACAAAATTTGTATACCAAAAAATCTTCTAAAGTTATCATTTTCGAAAAAAACACGAAATGGCCGATAGACAGATAAGAAAGTGTTTTCGGAAATAAGATTATACCAACTTTTTTCATTATTTGGATGCTCTGAATCACTATCGAACAGATAGAATACGTGTTTTAATATTTTAAAACATCCTATATAATCAGTGAGAAAAATATGTAGGATCAGTAAACATTTTAAGATCTTAGATTTCGGTAGCACACCATATTAGAAATTTACTAATTACACTTTTCTAAACAATTTACAACAGAAACCAACTCTAAATCTAATTATTCAAACAGCAAGGTTAGGTTCTTTACACGATGTCCTTCCCGCTAACACAACACGCCGGGTATTAAAATATTCCCAGACTTACTTTATTGCTTATTCCTTCCCAAGGATGTCCAAATATAGCCGCAACATTACTGTATTGTATCACTTTCCTCATTTCACTGAGAGGTTCTCGTAAAAACGGCATTCAGAAAGTATTTCGTGACTTCTGTTGACATTGCGGAATACCCTACGCGATATTTTATTACTGTTGTTTTATAGATCTGCAACGTGTTTCAGAAACGTTGAATTCAGAGCCGTAAAATTTAAAGTATGATATTTTATTTAAGATCCCGGAAGAGGTTACTGGATTGATTTTTCGCAATGTTACAACTTTTTAGTAGATGGTAATAATTTCAGATTATGAAATATGGTAGTGGCCACGGCAAGAGACTAAATATAATTTGAGTTTTGTCCTTCGTGTTTCAAAACGAAAACCTCTAGGATCATCACATTATAGAAAAAGAAAAGAGAAGACCCTCGAATACTCTAATAACGTCAAAGTCGAAAAAGAACAAAGAGTAGGGCAAGAAAGGTAAGAAAAGATGAAAGAGAAGGATATAACAGAAGACTACATTTAAAAGGATGTAGATCCAGCTCTGTCATCAGGATTGCTAAGCCTTTGCTCACTCTACCCTGAAGGTCAGTTTATTCACCTGTCTCATGAAGAGCTTGTTAGTGCATTATGAAAACTCGTCGTGAAGATAAACACCTTTTTTCTGGTATACTATAATTTAATCTACTTTTGGAACAAACCCACAATGGTCAGAAAGAGTTCAGACGACTAGTCTGAATATTTTTCCGATTTAAAGTAAAGAACGACATCTATCGACAGTAAATTGAACTCGATCAACAGTGCTGCTTTCCTGGCCTTATCCAAAACTAATTCGAAGTGGACATTATCGCCACTTGTCACGTCTATAGTATATAGTTAATAGATCACGACAAAAGACTCCGATTGGTCCAGCGGAAAATGCTCGTGTTAAAAAGGTTTCAATTTCTATCATTCATATAGACCGAAAATTACGGTGTTATCCCCAGCATTGTGGGAGCTATGGAAATCTACGATGAGGAATAATAGAGTTATCGATAGAAACATCATAATTTTCTTGTAATTGTCTAGAACATCCACTGATGTTAACCAGTTCTTTATTATTACACCTTTTGAATTTAAGAGAAATTTTATTTTTAAGCATTGGCGATAGATGATTTTGGCTATAACAATCTTATTCACAATGACTAAATACATTCAGTAATAATTAAGAACTGATTTAAGCCAGTATTCTGATAAAAACTGCAGGAGTTCTATTCACAATAAATTCCTAACCTATTAAATAACTTTATATAAACAGCTGATTTTTTGTTGAATATAACATTTTGAAAGAAGCGTAGAACATATCAAGAACGTAAAAAACGTAATTAACGAAAAGATTGTCCGGAATCTTAGATTGTAGTAGCAATTAGTGTGTTGATTTCATTAGTCTGCGTTTGTAATTAAATTTTATCTGCGTTTAGCAACAATAATGGCGTGGCATTACAGTCGAGGGACCTTGGTCTGACAGCTTTGCACACCGGTATTGTGTAGCCATCATATTGAAATCCCATCGCTATTATTGTAGATTTCATAACCGGAATTCCCTACCCATCGTCGCCCTCACTTTGGTGGGTCAACACCTTAACTTAAGGTCCCACGAGGATTGATTCTGGAATCTCTCACACACAAAGCACTGTTAACTAGACCTCTGGGGGCTCTTTATTTGCCTTTAAATAGTTTAATTTATTGTACACCATAACATTAAAAAAACGATTTATCATAATTTTGCGGATAAAAACTGGTCTTTCCTCAGTATGGTGAACAGTATGAAGTCTCATTATACGTGTACGAAAAGAATTAGTGTTAACAATTTCCTACAACCAAAGTCTGGCAGACTAACTAAACGTTAGATATTTTATTAAATAGTAAATAGTATTTTATTTTATTTAGGATGTTTTACAGTTTTCTTTGAATAAGATCTTGAAAAACTGTCTTATATTCCAATGAATTGCTGTGGTGTAACAGTCGGTGATGACTAGGTCTGCTAGTAGGCTTTCAGTGGGGTCGTCAACAAATTGATTGTCAAAATTCGTTACTTTTACACATTTTCATTATGTTCCTTGGCAAAACATCGTCAATTTTTAACCTCCACATCGGTAAAACTCTTCTCAGCAACAATGGACTAACCCAGAAGGAGGAGTATTAAAATATTTTAATAATATCACAAATTAGTAGCAGTTGATTAAGTTTAGATACCTGGGTACATGGATTTGAAAAGTCTAGTTTACCGTGTCTTTGATTTAGATTATAAATGCTAAAGGATGAGGAAGGAAATGGAGAAAGAACAGGGTCTCAAATAAAAAGAGGTGCAAGAGACAGATTGCTTAGGAGGTGGCAGGAAAGTTGGGACAAGGAGGATTCTGATCGCTGGACCTACAGGCTGATTCCTAATATAAAAAAATGGATGAACAGAGGACATGGTGAAACGAGCTTTTCCTTAACTCAAGCATTAACAGGGCATGGAAGCTTCCGGGCATACCTTCATAGATTTAGAAGATCAGAAGATCCCAGCTTTCTTGATTGCGGAGCGGAAGAAGACACGGCAGAGCATGCGATCATTTACTGCAGCGAGGGGAGTCAGGAGAGGGAAGAGCTATCAACACAGCTTTTTTCACCTATTTCCCCGACTAATATGATAGAAATTATGATAGAGGATGAGAAAAGATGGAAGGCAATAGAAAGTTTCATTCATAGAATAATGGGCAAACTAGGGATACAGCTAAGGTGAGCTGAGATAGAGCTCCAGTTTCGGTGTTCGACCAACCGGTCGATGGGATGGTGGATGACCCTGTGGGGTAGTTAATTCTTCTCTGCGAAGTAATGTCGCAAGATGGTCCCGCAGAGGAGGAAGAAGAGGATGGAAGGTTTTGGTTTTACCGGGGTAGGGAGGCCGCCCACCACCTTCAGTCCCCGGACAAAGTCATAAAGATTTTTCCATTTTTCCTTCAAAAAAAAAGCTGAAGGAGTACTTTAGATTGGCCGCAGAAGATTTTGAACACTGCATTCTGAAAAAGAACTTACTTAAAAATCTTGGATTTTACTTTGGAGCGCAAAAAGGAAAAGAAAGGTAGACAGACCGATTCATAGAAGCGTTCAATGGAAAGGGACATGAAGCAGATTGGGAAGCATTGTTGGAACTGAAAATATATACCAGCTGGAGAAGTATAATCACGGGACTGTGTTCTCACCTTGGGAACAACATGAATTAAGTTGCTTTTGATTACGTCATAAGCAACAGCCTAACGTAAAACAATTATTGGTAATTTGTACCAGTATCGATACTTTGTTATCGATTACGTACTGACAAACAATGGATTGAAATTATCAAATTCTCGTTGCATTTCGCTGTAGATTCGTGCTGGGATATGATTTAAAATGGTTTTGAAACAGCAAAGGGATGAAATAAACCGCAGGGTTCCTGGCTACCTAACTGAGTCATGACGTACAAAGAAGATAGAGATTATGACAGCTGTTCCTTTATTAAGATGGATTAGTTTTGTAATTATACGAAGACGAGCCGTTGTAGAGTAGAGTATTAGCATGCCAGAATCGGTGACGGCCATTAACAATCCTGGGAGGAAATACACGTTATGATCTCTTAATTAATTGAAGAATACGCCATGATTGCGGCTAACAACTTTGATGGGTTAATTATAATTTCATTAGTTAGTGTCTCTTAGACTTTGTAACAGTAGTTGTATAGGCGTCGAAGATGGTTCATGAAATTGTGGTTTTTACTTGGGTGAATTTTTACCTAGAAACATTTAAGTTTTTAGGTTATTTCCTTTTTGCTGTCTGGAATACTGTATTGGTTTGATTTAATTTCGACTTTATCACAGGCTGGATTATTTTCTTATTAGAAAAGCACCCCTCAGGGGAAATAGGAGAAAATAGAGAAAAGTAAGGGAGAAGAATTTGGTCGCTTGAAGATGATTTAATTTAGAATACATCACGAATTGTTTTAATGGATTCACAATAGTAAGTTCGGGGTTAGCAATCCCGAGGTACCCAACTGGATTTACACATGGTGTCATATAGTTTTGGGTTTGGTTCTTCGTTTCTATCATTCCTATCAGGTCTCTTTAACATCTCGTGTTTTTTCCACCGTGTTCCTCGTAGAGTATTCAAGAGTTAGGTGTCTTTATTGATATTTCTTCTTTTTTTTATATGATGATGACGACTGAACGGTGTTTTGTTTTTTCAATAACAAGGAAAAATATTAGAAAAGGTAATTGTTAGTCTGGATGTGTTATTATTTTCCTTTTCTTGAGTTATTTTTGTACATTCAAATAACAAAGATTTTCATAAATTATTTGTATAGCTACAGCAATGTGCTTACAATTATCGATTTATATTTTTTATAAACAATAATAATAGGATCGTATTTTATAGCTGAAACGAACATTTTAGTACCAATTTCATTAAAACTCGTCCATTAGATTGAATAAAGGTTGCTAGGGAATGAAATACTAAATTCAATACCGTTAGGGATTATGGTAACCTATGATAGGTTTAATGAAGGACATCGTGGTTGCCCATACTCTAGTTCACTTATCCCTGTCAGACTAACCACCACTCTAAGTAACTAGATCTTAATGCGTTTAAGTAAACTATTTTGAAGGATTCATATTCAAATTGTAAAAGCAACTACACACAACGGGTGGTTCATATATTTATCGCGGCCCGATGTGTAATACCGGCCTTCCCGATAATTTCGGGATCGCCATTCACCAAAACTCAGCCGACATTTTAATTTAGGGAGCTTCACTAAAAATAAATTTAACTAAAAAAACTTCTATTGCAGTCGTGTTGAGTTGCCGGACACTCCACCCTTCTTCACGTCATGGGTTTCCCTCCGTGAGATCTAATCACAGCTGTTAACTGCCATTACAATTGCCGCGGTGTTCCCAATCTGGTTGGTGATCGCGGTTAACCGTGCAACCAAGATTACATTAAACACTCAAGACGCGATCTGTACTCAACTGGAATGCCAACCACAATGAGTCGTAGTGACTTCCTCGGAACGAGTCACAAGATCTCCAAATATTAAACAAAGCTTAAAACCCTATTTTGCAAGTTTAATTTTCCGCACATTTCCTGCACTACGGAATGAAGCTGTATGCGTACCTGACCAAACACTTTAATATTATAATTTTCACCACTATTTATATATTAGACATCTCATAGATAATTTTTCCAACCCACAAGATGACCACTTGTTGACGACAACATGCTATTGAGCTGTCATTACAATCACTACTGTTCTACTTTTTAATATCCATCATTACTTCCATTGCACAACTACATTCACGATTATTCCCGCTCTGCCGTTTGCAACTGTCATCAAACTAGAAAAACAAATAAAGTTTCACAAGTAAACACACATTTAGTGTGTACATAATATTTGTCGTGACATTTTTTAACACATTTTCTCTTCTGCAATCAATAATTCAATTGTGAGTTTTCATAACAGAGCTTGTTCTATTTAATTGTCCCTAATTGTGTGCAAGGAACATGAGTGTATCTTAAATACACTTTCACCTTTCATTATAGGTGAAACCCATGTTGTGTTTGACAAAGTGTTCCCTTAGAATAATTGATATTATTGATATTTCACTATATTTTGGAATTGAGCGTGGTCGATTTATTCAATATTCAAACAAAATTTAGGTAATTTTGTTGTTGTTGTTTTTGATCATCATCGCTAGAAAAAAAAGAAAATAGAAAAGTGAATACAGTATAAAATAAACACCACTAACCCTCGAATATCCTAAATAGTGTCAGAATCGGAATAAATCGGGTTCGGGTTACCGAAACCCACAACCTTCGGTATCAATCAGGTTGACTGCCATGCAGTTAAAGCATAACTTGACCGTGGGGCCACGATTTTTTTTAATTAGATTTTTGTATTTCTGGTGTGTTTTAGTTAAAATAATGTTTTGGCTGTATTTGTCTCAAAAATACATTTTTTTAAAGTGAGTACCAATTTGGTACTCATGGCCTGTGGCTGAGCACAAGTACCAATTTGGTACTCATACTCCAACCTGACTTTCAGATGAAATCAAAATTCCTGTGCTAACAAAATATATAGTAAATATGGGTAATTTATGATAACATAAACCCATTATAACACTTGTAGAAGCATATCTTACTAATAGAAAAATATTTTGTTTTGGAATGTTTTGTTGCACTAGTGAGTACCAAAATGGTACTCATGGCCTCACAGACAATTTAAGTGAGTACCAATTTGGTACTCATGGCAGTCAACCTGTTAAACAAGAGACTGACGCCTCAAGCCTCTTAATTAACCACTAAGTTACTTATGTATAGTTAGTTATTTAACTACACTTAAGTGATGTCAGATTGCCTATCCTACCCCGTTGTTACATTAAAACCCCTAAATGGTTCATCGGTTCACCACTAGGTATCGCTAGTCCTGAATAAATCAAAGACTTACCTTTTATGTATCTAGAGAAAAGTGTACACAAAAAATGTACTTTCCTACTTAAAAAAAGAATAGGTTCACGGCTCGGATATTTGAAAAAAAAAGTTTTGGAAAGAAAAATGACTTGCTTCATCCGCACAGTCTCCAATTTTGTTTAATTTCTTTTTGGATAACTATTTGAAGAAAACTAAAATTGTTTTTCTTCAACATATAGCATACCGTATACAAACAATGAACAAGCGTTAGACAATTATTAGAGCTTGTAATACAAGTTTTCTAGTTATGCATTCAAAAAGTTAGCCACAAAGAACTAAATCATATGAAAGTAGGTCTATTATATTAATAAACATACATAACACATGAAATTTCCTAAAAACTGTTCGTGCACTAACTTAAACAAAAGCTTATAAAACTAGTTAGACTCAACGGATTTCAATAAATAAAGTCTTAAATTAATCCTGAAAAGACACAGAACAAGAAAATAAAAAAATTAAAAATCAATAATTTTTCATTTTGAGCCACCTCAAACAAAAAATTGTTTTTGTAATTTTGCTAAACATTGGCAGTAGTGAAACAGACCTGTAATTTTTCAATTTTGTAAATTTTATTAATATTATTGTTTACCCTTGGGGCTATTGTTTTTTTTTACCACTATTTCAAAAAAGCTTGATGATTTTGTAAATTAACAATGTGCATACATTTTATTATAAACCTATGTTTGAAGGGGAATCAACAACGTTGTACAGTACAATTATACATTTATTAAATAAAAATTATTGCTCTTTATAACAAGATCGTTACGTACACTTAAAACTAAATTTAATTACAGTTGCAATATAAATACCACTCCCTGTAAATGGTATCTACGCCTTGAAAACGATTAGAATGCAGTAAAACCGTAGGTTGGATAGTGGCGCTCCTAGTAGTCAATGCAAGAACTTTTGGTGTACTGAGAACGTCATGCAAGGGGTCTCATTGTTAATGTATTATTCAAATCGATTATCCATTATTAATGCTGAAAATGGCAATACAATCTTGGCAAATTTGATTTAAAAAACAAAAGACTGGGTGATTTTTTAAGATGGCAATACATTTGAAATTATAATTTCAACGACTTTTATTGAAAATACTGATTAATTTGAGTTTTAATCACAAAATACTTTTAAATTATAAATTATTAAATAGCTCTGATGACATTTTGTATCAAAAACAAAATGAAGGCGATTAATTATTTTCTACTAAATATACCACATAGAACAAAATCAATTTCGTAAATTAAAATGTTTATAAAACGCAGCTTCTATGGACCCCAAAAGTACGCCATATCTTAAAAACACCGGTTCGTTTATCGTTTAAAAATGGCAAATGAAATATCGGCGCCGTTATAAAATTTAAACATCCCAAAGGCCGCACAGATTGGGATCAAATTTGGACGATTGAAAAATGTATAACCAAAACAATGTGCTAAACATAAATTAAAATAAAATTACAGTTCACCATCAGGGTCTCACTTATAGTGAGTAAAGTAAGCCAATCCCGAGGGACTCCACAACTTTATTCATATAGTCTTGGGTTTAATCCCTTTCTTCCTCTTTATTATCAAGTCTCTTTTAACCAAATTTCGAAGGTTAGTGGTGTTTATTTTATGCTGTATTACCTTTTTTTCTTCTTTTCTTTTTTTTCTACCGATGTTGATCAAGACGTAATTCACCTTTAAAACAATAAAATTAATTAAATTTTGTTTGAATATTTAAAAATACTAATATGCTCAATTCCAAAATATAATGAAATTCAAAATAATATTTAAAAAATATTCCAAGGTTACACTTTCTCAAACACAACATGGATTTCATCTATAATGAAAGGTTAAAGTGTATTTAATATACACTCATGTTCCTTGCACACAATTAATTAAGGATAATTAAATAGAACAAGCTCTGTTACGAAAACTCACAATTGAATTATTGATTGCAGAAGAGAAAATATGTTAAAAAATGTCACGACAAATATTATGTACAAACTTATTGTTTAAAGAGGTTATAAGGAAAAAATATAACGGATAGTGATAAATTGAGAATCGAAATTTTATGTTTAGGTCCATCTTTCCAATAATATTTTGAATTTCATTTGGGTTTTGTGCAAGGGCGTGTGAGACTGTTCAATATTTGTATGCCGTTTATATTCTTTTTAAAACATTTTGAGTGTTCAAGGTACTTCAAAACGGAGATTTCTAAAAAAAACCCCAACATAGATTTTGTTTGCCCCTTACTTTTCCACTTTTCGTTTGCCTTTATCTGAAAAAGTAAAAGGAAAGTCATTTTCGGTCTTAATTTTCTTAAATCGGATCAAAAATTTGTATTATAATTATTGTAATTGAGAACGGCTCAACAGCTTATTTTGTACGGTTTTAAAAATCTCCATACAATAAAGCTCAAATGAGTTTTTATGATAAACCAACGAGTGGTTTTTCTTGAATAACTGCAGATAAGTGAAAGAATAAAAAAAAAAAAAATTTATGTCACTGAATTCGGCGTTTAAAAACGATGTTAAATAATATACACCATGTTACCATTAAAAAAATTAATTCAAATCCAATATGGCGGCCGAAAATTTTAACATCACAAAACGTAAATAATACACAAATTGTATTTAGTTCGAAATCATTATAGAGGCAAACTGTGGAAAAAGTGGGGGGGGGGAGACTTTATAGCCACTCTGAATGTTTGCGTTTCATTTATTATAACAATTAAAACAAACGGTAATTATTTTACAAGGAAGCTGCTCGCATGCGATCATTAGTTTATTTTATTATCATAGTTATTTTGTTAAGGAAATTACTAAATGTTGTACCACAACATGGTTGCCAACATTAACATTATCTTTAGTTTTAACCGTACTTGCAGTTTATTACAAAACCAAGCATATTACTTGTCGTGTAAACTTTATCTTGTATATTTAGTACAGCTGTAAACAAGGTGTGCCACAACATGAATGTGTAAATCCCGCTCTTTTCTCTACAGATAGAGTTTGTAAGAATTCGAATTGATTGATTTTGCTATAACGAAATTCCGAGGTACATCTAACTTGATCTACAGATTTTAGTTTTGAGTTAAACCCCTCTCTTTCACCTATCCTATCAGGTCTCTCTTGACCATATTGTTCTTTTCGGACCCTGGCAGTCTTAGATTATTCGAGTATATGTCGTTTATGATCTTTTCTTTTTTGCCTTTCAAAAAATATTACAAAATTGTAATAGATTTCATACTTAATCCACATGAATTTTTATACTAGTCTGTGAATTCCTTTTCGTAAGTCATTTGTTCTGCCATTAACCTACACATTTCACAAAAATTTAATCTTAACCGCTTGAGTTAATGTTCAGTTATATACCATTTTAACCTAATTAGGAATGTGGGTTGGGTAAATGCTCAGTGGGTTTGGTATTTATAAAATACCCAAAATAAGGGTTAAAATACTGTTTATAAGTTTTTATGGTTCCAAGTATTCTTCATTTATAACAACAGAATCAATTTGAACTATCCAAAAACTTGCTATTTATTAGTTACAAATTGTTGTATATCAAAATGTGAAAGATTTATAGTTTTCTTTAAAAAAAAAAATGTCTCAATTTGTAATTAAAATACTTCAAAACCATGTATATTTATTTCAAAGTAACTATTTATTTAAAAATCAAATTTTAAGTTATAAAATTTACAGGAATAAATAAAATAAATATTTAACCAAAGGAATCGCTTCATAATAACACCTACATCGTAAAAAAACCTGCAAAATAAAATAAATGAATCCTGGAATGTTTATCTTTGTTATAAAATTGTTTACATTTTGTTTAGAAACTAAAGATCTGAAAACACATTATTTTCCATGACATAATTGTTTGATAAACTCCAAAAAGTCTCTTTTGATTATATATTATTGCACTATTATTTACGTGTAATTTATTTGATTAAAACGTAATTTATACACGTATGCAATGTGTCCCAAAAGTCCCGGACCGGTTTAATAACTTGAAAACCAAAAAAGATAGAAACAAATATTTTATGTGTGTCTTCTAGTGATAAAAAACTATTTTGCGCCAAATGAGACATTTTTAACTGTCCCCCATAAATTGGGGTTTTGGTGGTCAACTCAATCCTAAATGGAAACCTCCATCGAGTGATAACTCATGTTAAAGGGCTTATTTAGTAAAATACAACTGTACAACTGTAGGTCGATATCTTGCTCCTATCGAACATGGTTGGCGTTTAAATAGTTGAAACTGCTATTATACTTTATTTATTTCATTCACAATTAATATTAGAAGGCGAGAATATGAGATCATAAACAGACAGAACCTGATCTGATAGAACAGCTGGGGTGTATTAAGGACATTATTTTATCAGAAACAAAGAATGTGGAACCGGTAGAGATATGTTAGAATTTTATGTGAATTCATGTGGCGTCGTAGGAACAAGGATGATCTGTTTTACACCATCTGGAAAGACTTCATTTTATATTGGACTCCAGAACAATAAAGTATGTATTTATATATTATGACATGTATAAAGTTGGTTAGGTTAGGAAACCTTCTAGGTGACACAGTTTGAGTGGCGGTCCTCTTCTTGAACAGACTCCCTTCCGCTTTTATCATGTAGTCTTGGGTTAGATCTCCCACAATTTCCTATCAGGTCTCTCTTGACCGACTCTTGTTTTCTTTCGACTCTGACACAGAGTATTCAGTGGTTAAGAGTCTTTATTTTATGCTAGTTTCTCCCCTTTTTTGACTTAGAGGTTGCCTTTAAACAAGAAGAAGAGAAAACTCCATAACTTGGTGATCTATACCAAGGTCGAAGTTGTTATTCCAAAATTAAAATAAATTATGGTTAAAACACGCACCAGTTTAACTTCTTACATGAACGACTAAAGTATTACGAAAACTAAACGTACGTCTAAATTTAGAATCCTAAAATAACTGCTTTTCAATATCACAGATATAGAGACATTGACCACAAAATGAAGACGCAGACGCACCGTGAAGTTACTGCGGATAACCCGATAATTGGTAGCAGCGGTATCGATACCCACGCACGCACTCGTCTTTCGATTATCTAATCGATAGTCATTACTACTTACATCAGTGGGAGTAAGTTCCTAGTTCATTGGTCCTCTAGATATTGACCTTCCGTAGTAGTGCGATATGGTTTGTCGACAAGGTCTTTATGAAGGTCTGTCTATGTTGAATGATTCAACTATTTGACACTTTGTGTCAGCCTAGGAAGTGATTATTTAGGACTGTTTGTTGATTGTATTTTTTTAAAGAATTTAGGTGTTGTTATGTCTTTCATGGAAACGATTATGAAATACGTACTGATTTTTCCAACGGAGTAACTATTTTTGCTTCTCTCTGTACCATTTTTAAAATATGTAAAAAGAACATAATATAAAATACTAAAATTACTCATCAGCGTCAGAGTCGGATAAGAACAAGAGTTGGTCAAGAGAGACCAATAGGAAAGATTAAAGAGAAATGAAAAAAGTCTAGATTCAGTTACAGTTTTCGGGATTAACACGCCCGTACTCACTATAGCGACCCCTTAGGGCTACCTTATGGTTTTTCTACATAGCCTAACATTATAGATCCAAAGCACGAACTTTTGAAATATTTAGGTTTAAATTTGATTTACAAAAGTTTTCATTTAGGTTTTTTTTTTTTTTTTTTTTTTTTTACTTTATGAAATATATTTAATTTTGAGAAAGTTATGTGATGATGTCAAGAAATCGATTTTTAGTTTTTATGGGGGATTTATCCGTTTTGAGGTAACCAGAGTTATATACGTCAAAAAAAAAAATTGAGAAATTAAACACCAATTTTCAATCCTTAAAAGAAGGGGTCTTTATCGAAATAATCTCAAATTGTCATAAAACATCTCTTTTGTAAATATTCAAGGAATCTCGAGTTGGGGACTGATCAAAGAAAGAAATGTATTTGGGGGGGGACCAAAAAGTTTTGCGACAAACAATATAGAGGTTTTACGATTTCTAAAACATCCATTATAATAATTTTAGAAAACTTATTTTAGATAAAATAAATATCCTCCTATATACAGTATAACCAACACACAGAACACAATTCTTACAAAAAATACGCCTAAGTATCAGACGCGTTTCAACGACAAGGTCGTCCTCTTCAATGATACACGAGCTACACCAATCAAACTACAACTCTCCTCCTATATAATTGAATAGATTTTCTTTTGTTTCACTAAAATCGTTCTATTGTTTTAATAGTGGTTTTAGGAATCATTAAATACGTTCATTAATCAGATAAATTGTTTGATAAATTTAAAAAAATATGGACGGTTAAAAATCCTTTTTAAAGATAAGTTTTATCTGCTGGTCCAATAACATTCCACAAATAGTCATTTTAATTTTGCATCTAAATGATACACAAAAGTGTTTTCTACTATCCAAAATAAAAGGGTCAAACCTGTACTAAAACTACACGACTTGTAGTGTAGGCATATAGGGACAATAATTTTTATAAAGTTGGAGTCATTTAACAGTTAAATTGTAGAGACACACGCGTGAAATTATAAAGGTTTTACTTAAGGACCCTAATAAAGAGAAATCAATGAAAATCCAATTCATCTTTTAATGGCTATTGAATTTTTTGTCTCGCATCTCACAAAAACTGCTTTTAAAACGTTTACGTTACTCATTTGTAATTGTGTGGTTAAATTAATTTCGTTCTACAAAAAACTATAATATATGAATTAGCACTGCGATTTAATTAATTCAAAATTTCTTTTCTCTGATTTGTAGGTCACGCCGTGTTTAAGTTAGAGGGGGCACATGATATATAACACTTTAAATGGCCTAGCGCCAACATATAGATTTCTTCGTCAAATAAACATAGGCTACATATTCGTAATCAGAAAAATATTTTATTTGATACCTCACACATAATATTAAAAAAAAAAACCAAGTCTGTCGTTTTTTACCCCTTAACTACCTCAACTATCCTTAACTACCTTTTTGTTACCGCTATATTTTTTCCTATATGTGGGACAATACAAACAATATAAATACAAAGTTTGAAATATATAGGATTTATCGTGTTCTCTGTGTAGACTAGTTGCGACTTACAGACGGACAGACACATTATGGTTTTACCTACGGACCTTAATCATTATGGACAACATCTTTTTTGAAAGATAAGTATTTATCTGCAGGTCCTATGACGTTCCACAAATAGCCATTTAAAATTTGCATCTGAGGATAGCTAAATTTGATTTTTAGTATGCAAATAAAAGAATTGTAATAGGAAAAAAAGGTTTTAAAATAATAAAGGATTAAATAAAGCAATAACTCTGTTGCCAGAAGATGCCGCCAGGCGAAACAATTGTAGCTCATTTATATTATTAAAATAATTTTATAACTAGCTTTATTGCTTTATTTAATCCTTGAATATGGAGTTTCAACAAGAAATATCTGCTGTTGCATTAAATATAATATGTAATTTTTTTGTTTGGATTTACACGTGTTTTATTGTTTACATTAGTAGAAATTTTGTTGTTTTATTTTAATGTTGTCACTTTTTGTGTCTCCTATAGAATTATTTTGTTTGTATTTTTATTGTTTTATTTTTGCTCTTTAGAAAATAAATTCATTTCATAACGTAAAATAAATAACAATAGTGGCATAAAATTTGTGTTTGATTTTTGTCAAATTTAGCAAGTTAATATCTCGCTGTTGAATATGATTGTTACTCAAAATAAATGGTGGAAAAATTTGAAAATGGCAGCCGTTTCAAGTGGTTTTTCGATCATTTCTCTTTACTATGTCCTGCAAGCTAAGGTGCATATATTTAATACTAAGGCCAAACTTTACAAACAAGCGGATGTACAAAAAAAAGTACTAAAAGAAATTAGCGCCCTCTCATGTCAACATATTATCTGCACGCCAAGTGTTATACAGTTATTTCTCTCTCTCTCTCTCTCTCTCTCTCTCTCTCTCTCTCTCTCTCTCTCTCTCTCTCTCTCTCTCTCTCTCTCTCTCTCTCTCTCTCTCTTTCTCTCTTTCTCTCATGCCGACTCTTTCCGTTCACCTGTCTCTCACTTCTTTTTAAAGGTTAAGTGGAAGACGAGAGTGCATTGAGATCGGGCTTCGCCGTTTTAATGCAGTTGATTCAGTTCAGTTCTTGGGTTTTGTATAGGGAGTTTCATAATATCAAACAGAGTTTTTTCACTAAACTTTACCTTTAATGGCTTCAGTAAACTGAGAAAGCGATTTTCGGGATGCCGCCCGTATGTCGTCTGTACGTAAGCATGATAGGAAGATAGGACATGAAGATAGGAACATCAAATTTGGTAAAGGACTACAGTTTGCTCATTAAAAAAAACTATTTAAAAATGTCAAAATGACGATCAGTTTTTAGTAAACCTATAACACACTAAATTAGATAATAATTTGCAGATTTGTATTCTGCATGTAATGGTGCCAACCATTTTATGATGATGACAAATAGCGTTGTCAAAAATATAATTTCCAACACTGATTTTCCAAAAAAAAAAATTCTAAAAGTTTAATATAACATTTTTTAAAAAACTACTGGTTAAATATCATGTTGTTTAAAAAACGTTATAACAATGTAACATCAAAATAATAACTGTATTAAGTTTTGTTTTGTCGTTTCATGTATTTTGTAATGTACGAGTAGAAAATAATTTGATACATATAATAAGTATTTTTATAAATATCAGTTCATATTATTTGTCTATTAATTATGTCATTCCTTTGTTTCTTCTTTTTTCAGGTAATTAATAGGACGATATCTTGAGAAAGAGGCAGATGCATTTTGGGTAAGAAATGTCTAAATGTAGAAAAGTTTTAATAATGATGTAGAAGTTTTATTTGTAACGCTCGACGTCTAAAGTCTAAACGACTCCCCTACTTTTATTTAAGACGGAAAACACCCGTCTATAGAAGACCCACTGTCTATGGTATTTTTATTTTTTAAACCACTGTTATTTATATTTATAAATTTTATATTTCAATTGACCTTTTGTTTAAAGTTTAAACAACTGAACAATAGGCACCAGTAATACTTGAGTTGAAGCCCCTTCTTGATCAATACAAACTGTTCCACTATTCCATTAAAATTGAGCTTTAATTTCAGTAAAACTATGAAATCAGTGTTACTTTCACCCTCGAGGGGATGTAATCTTAGGTTAGATCTCTCTCTTTCATCTTTCCTATCCGGTCTTTTTTGATAATCTCAAGGAGTTCTTTTCCTGATGCTATTAGAGTATTCGAGAGTAAGGTATCGAATTATGTTCTTTTCTTATAAGGCGATGATGACCGAGAGGTTTTTTGACTTTAAACAAAAAAGGTGAAGAAACCGTGTTATTTTCCTCATATACTTCTTGTAGATTAGAATATTTTGCGATAGCTAAACAAATTGATATTAATTTTTTCATTGTATATAAAAGTGTTTTGAAATTGTTGTCTATTAGCCCAAAGCGTTTTTCCTTCTTTATTTTTCGAACTTAAAATTTAGAGAGTTCTTTTTTGTAAGACCACACCTGAAATCAATTGTGGCTATTAATGACACAATATGGATCGTCTCCTCCTGAAAATTGAATGGCAAGTTATCTGTAAAAAAATGTAAATGAACTACATCGAGTGTTGAATCACAAAATCATCAATATCGATCAAATTTTGGTAAAGTGTGAAACCAAACAATGGATAAATACTGTATCCATTTTGATATATTCCAGTTTAGACGTAAATCACCATATTTTTTCTTCTTTTTTGTCATGTGTTCGTATTTTGAAGTAATGATTCTTTTAAGAAAACCTTTTTCAATTTCTGAACGATAACACCCAATTACATTTTTGGAGGTTATGAATACTTGTTTATTACCTTAGTGTTTGTGTACGAGAAAGTTAAGGTCTGGTGTTTCGAGAGGGAAGTTTCCTTTTTTAATTAATTTAAATTGTAATGACAGTAATAAAAGGTCACGCACGACACTAATAATCCATTAACCTTGAACTGTTACCTAGGAGTTTAATCAATATTTTTAATTAATTTTAATATAACTGTACTAAAGTGCTATATTTTCAACTTTCATTTCATTATAGTGCGGGGAATTTATTTTCAACTAATAGTGTTGCAAATGAGGTTTTCTCTCGTTATTGCAGGACGGTCGTCGTCTTTATGGTGCGCTTTTATAAATTATGTGTATAGAAATATCGTCTTTCAGTTAGGTGTTTATATTTACCCCCAATTTGGAATTTAAAAAAAAGTTTAATGGAGGAAAACCTCTTTGTCATGATCGTCTTATATAAAAAGGAAGAAAATAACATCTAATAAAGACCTAGTCCTCGAAATTTCTAATAACGTCAAAGCTGCAAAACAACAATAGTTGTTCAAGAGAGAATTGATAGGAAAGATGAAAGAGAGGGATCTAACCCAAGACTACACGAAAATAAGGAGATTCAGCTTGGATATCTCGGGACTGCCATCCCAGTACTCACTATAAGTGAACTCTTGACGTATTGGTGGCAATAATATTTACTTTTAAAATAATGTGATTTTAAAATCAAATTTATTCTAATTTCTAGAAATTTCATTTGAGTCATTCGTCGTTACTCTAAAAAACTAAGTTTTTTGAGTTTAATTCTATACTAAGTCACAGATTTTCGTCTAAAATGTGTTTATAGTTTGTAAAACTAACGAAAATGGGCGCCACCTCTGAAAGCCTCTCTCAAGCACGCAAACGTAGAGCTCTTGCCCCAGAGAAGTTGCCTAATTAGTGTCGCACAAATTGCAAATTCTTTTGATACGAAGACAATTTTTTTAAGGCTTCTTAATTGTTACGTAATACTGAATGTGAATGTTTGGGAAATTTGTTTGAAATGACTCCAAACGAGCTATTGTTAAAACAAAGAAAAAAAGAAAAGATGAATAGTAAAGAAAGAATGATGAAATATATTTCTCTTATGATTGATAAAACCGTTTTGAATAATTACATACACGATAAATATTTTACCTAACATGTCCTAACTTAAAATATATACGTATAAAAAATAATTACGTACAAACATTGCAAAAAAAGCAAATCGCTAAAAACTAAACCCTACGTTCTTTTTTTGAAACCTCGTACAAAATAGCAATTCAGTTGTACCAGCAAAAAGCAGGATTATGATCTATTAACATTAGGAAATATTAAAAGAACATAGCAGATGTCAATTGATTACAAACGTTATCAATTACGCTGTACAAATCAAACTATAAATGACAACATCTTATAAACTTTAGACTAATATACAGTTAAACAATAAATGGTACTAGAAATTTAATTAAATGCCGTGTTTTAAATTTGGAAAACACACATAAATTTGGAAACGCTTATATGACAATAAACATATCTGTATTTTGAAAAAATTGCCCTTTGGATTAGAAAACGATACTATATTTTCAATTTTAAAACAAAAATAAATATGTGGTATGTAATTTTTACAAGGTGATAGAATATACATATTTGTTGTCGCCATTCCGACTATTGATTAATATTAAATATATTAATATGACTTACCGTCAACAATAGTCTATATTCTTTTCTTTTTAATGTCGCTGGTTCGGCTATTCCGCCATTAACGAGCGCTTGTTGGTTAGTTTCCGTTGTCATTATTTAAAAATACATAAATAACACACAACACAAACTCTGTATACATTTTATTTTTATTTTATTCGTGTCACGTTTTCACAACACTTTTCAATTTTTTCAGTGAAAAAGTGAATTCCGTGTTACAATATTATTTTACATTTTCAAAATAAGGTTTGCTTGAAACGAATTAGTGAAATGTTTTAAACTAATCTGTAAATCGACTCACTAAACGTTTATCTCATTAGAAATTTCTGCCTAATATAAATAAGTGCATCTCTAAATTCCGATAAAGCTGTAAAATGTCAGATGACTACATGAATCAGTTTGGTAGTATTACGCACGCTTAGACAATCTCTGTAGTAATCAAAACAAATGGGATATGCACATAAACAACTCATCCTGACGTGACTCATGACTTTAGTTAGGTAATAGTATTAAACTGCGATGATTTACAATTACCTAATAACTAGATATAAAGAGCTAATACGCAGATACGATAAAAGGAAAGCATTTTACTGTTCAAGACCTTTTATAGGGATGCAAGTTAATTTGGTTTAGGTTAGGTTAGGTTAGATTAGGTTAGGATAGGTTAGGTTAGGTTAGGTGATCTTGCTATCGATTATCTTATTAGATTATCGAATTAAGTTACTTGTAGAGTTTTATGAAATGACACAGTTATTTTAAATAATTTAAAATTCGACGTTATTTTGGATAAACTCTGATTATTTCAATTTGCTTTGCTTGGAATTAAATTTGGAAGTAGAGACGTGGATGTCAAAAACGTATCAGGAAGGTTAGGTTAGGTTAGGTTAGGATAGGATAGGTTAGGTTAGGTTAGGTTAGGTTAGGTTAGGTTAGGTGATTTTGCTATCGACTATCTTATTAGATTATCGAAAAAAGTTACTTGTAGAATTTTATGAAATGACACAGTTCTTTTAAATACTGTAATTTTAAATTCGACGTTATTTTGGATAAACTTTGATTATTTCAATTTGCTTTGCTTGAAATTAAATTTGGAAGTAGAGACATGGATGTCAAAAACGTATCAGGAAGGTTAGGTTAGGTTAGGTTAGGTTAGGTTAGGATAGGTTAGGTTAGGTTAGGTTAGGTGATTTTGCTATCGATTATCTTATTAGATTATCGAAAAAAGTTACTTGTAGAATTTTATGAAATGGCACTGTTATTTTAAATAATTTTAAATTCGACGTTATTTTGGATAAACTTTGATTATTTCAATTTTCTTTGCTTGAAATTAAATTTGGAAGTAGAGACATGGATGTCAAAAACGTATCAGGAAGGTTAGGTTAGGTTAGGATAGGATAGGATAGGTTAGGTTAGGTTAGGTTAGGTTAGGATAGGTTAGGTTAGGTTAGGTTAGGTTAGGTGATCTTGCTATCGATTATCTTATTAGATTATCGAAAAAAGTTACTTGTAGAATTTTATGAAATGACACTGTTATTTTAAATAATTTTAAATTCGACGTTATTTTGGATAAACTTTGATTATTTCAATTTTCTTTGCTTGAAATTAAATTTGGAAGTAGAGACATGGATGTCAAAAACGTATCAGGAAGGTTAGGTTAGGTTAGGTTAGGATAGGATAGGATAGGTTAGGTTAGGTTAGGTTAGGTTAGGTTAGGTTAGGTTAGGATAGGTTAGGTTAGGTTAGGTTAGGTTAGGTGATCTTGCTATCGATTATCTTATTAGATTATCGAAAAAAGTTACTTGTAGAGTTTTATGAAATGACACAGTTATTTTAAATAATTTAAAATTCGGCGTTATTTTGGAATTAAATTTGCAAGTAGAGATATTAGGATGTTTAAAACGTATCAGGAAGGTGTTATATATTTTTGAACCTTTGCAGATTAGGCAATAAAACTTAGCACGTCAATACTGTACCTTAAAATCTACTTTTTGAAGCAACTATCAATTTTTCATCACCTTATGAGGACGGATTGCAAGGAGCCAGAAGAAAATCTTAAACGAAGTCATACAAGATTTTAGATACAAGTCTCTTAGGAGAATACAATGCCAAAAATCTAACCTCCAAAAGTTCACTCTATACAAAATGGCGATGGTTTAAAGTTACATAAGTAAAACCCAGACAATCCACTCTGCCTAGATAACAATTTATATAGATAGTTTAAAAGACTTCGTATTTATAAAAAATAAGTTTCCATATACGTTTACGAACCCTGTCATGTGGTTTCAGCTGTTGGAAGTTGTTCATATACCGTGTAACGCGCTAAATTAGATTTAATTTTGTAGTTTTCAATTATGCATGCACCACCTGTGGCAAGTAGCGAAGTTAGAATCAAAAATGTAATTTAAAAACTGTGAATTCCCAATAAGACTTGATGCTCGTTTAGGGTGCGTACACAAAGAACGCCGGTTGCCGGCGCCGGCAAACCGGCAGCTTGCTCCTCGTGCTTATAAGCGCGGCAAAAGCTTGAAGCCGTACATAAAGAAAGCTGGTAACAAGCGCGACAAGTCAGTTCACTTTGAGCAGTGTCAAAGATGTCTTCGTCTAGTGATGATGTGTTTTTGGCGGAGAGTGTTCATGTAAAATTATTGCAAAGGAGGAGGAAAGTCGGTGTTCATGTTATTAATAGACATAGGAAGAAACTTGGTGAATACCATCACTTGTTTCCGCAACTAAAAGGTGACCCACAACGGTTCTACACATACATGAGAATGGAGCTAGCGACTTTCGATTACATATTAAGAAACTTCTTTTGATAAACTTTGGAAATTAAATCATCTGTATCAACCATCGCGCTATGACACCCACCAACTGCACAGTACAGAGACCACTCGCGGACTGAGCCGGTTGCCGGAACCGGCTTATAAGAATGTTCTCTTCATACTTGTTTGCCGGTTGACGCCGGCAGCTCGCGCTTGTTGCGCTTGTTGAGCCGGCACCGGCGTTTACTGTGTACGGGCACACTTGAAACCATGTTAAGTTCTTCTCGAGCCGGGACGCGCTTACAGCGGCCGGTTTGCCGGCGCCGGCAACCGGCGTTCTTTGTGTACGCACCCTTAGATACGAGATCCAGCAGAGGCGGGTCATCGGACACGAGCGTAGCGAGTGAAGACTCTTTTATATAGGGTGTTTCGCGAGAGGTTGGCACAACTTCAGGACCTGTACATTGGTCCAGGATTAGCTTCGTTTTCCGTCTGTCGGCCATTTCGTGCTTAAAAAAAATTAATGGTAACTTTAGAAATTATTAAGATTGAGTTTAAATTTGGTATACGCATTATGTATGCTATTTTTTATCAGTTGCCAAGTATACCAACTTTACTATTTAAATATTCAAAATGGCAATAGTTTAAAGTGAAATATCTTGCAAAATGTAAATTGTACAAAAATTATTATATATTTTTTAAATATTTTGTTTCTTATAAACATTTTTGTAAATTTTACGGTTTTCAAGGTATTTCACTTTAAACATTTTAAACGGTTGCCATTTTGAATATTTAAATAGTAAAGTTTTGGATCTTGGTGTACTGATAAAAATAGCATAAATAATGCCAAATTTAAACTCATAATCTTAATAATTTCCAAAGTTATCATTAATTTAAAAAGAACACGATATGGCTGACAGACGGAAAACAAAGCTTTTTCGGGACCTATGTTCAGATCCCTTATCACCTCCTGAAGTTGTGCCAACCTCTCGTGAAACACCCTGTATATTTCAAGGTTCTGAAAACTATACGATCTGTTTTAAACAAACTTACCCTACTGGCTAAGACTCCTTGATCTTGCAATACAATAACATTTCCTACAAAGCTCAATAAACATTTAGAAGTTCTATTTGGACTGGGTAAGTAGCATGATCTTCAATAACTTGTTTCAAAGTGTTATTACTTCCAAGGATCGAAGTCTTCATCCAGAACACTACTTATAAGTTCGGTTATATATAAATGAAAGGTGTTCTGCTTGAATTAGTATTGTAAATTCGGTTAATCTAAAGACCTCTTGATTTAATTATACATTCGGTGACGCCCCTAGTTCTATAAATCCCATCTCTTTAACTCACTTTCTAATAATCGTTTCCTATTTATCAGACTAGCGTTATATTCTTCACCCCCTCTCTCTCTCTCTTACATCTGTAACATGCACATAGGGAACAAAACAATTAACCTTTCACTGCCTTTTCTAATGTCAACTTGAGGTGATTTGTTTTCATTTTCGGTGGATAAATCTCAAGCATTTACTTTCACAGTGAAAGGATGTCCTCCGATTCCCGCACGTGTCTTCCAACAGGAACCGCAGTATCCTGCCACCCATGCAGTTCGTGTTGGTGGCCTTCTGCCAAACAAATTAAGGCCTTTGATGTTTTTACGTAACAACAAATAATTAAATAAATTAGAAAGAAGACTGGGGAAACAAGAGAAGCGATGTTTCGAATTTTAATTATATAATAAGTGATGAATATCTCCGGTATTGTTCAAGGATTTGCGTCTTGTTTAACATCGAGTATTTTAAAATTGGTTTGTATTTAATTTAACTTATTGTACGCATTATTTTCGTAATTATCTAATAATAGGCCTACAGTAGATTTATATACCGTATGTCAGTTTTTTTCTCAATTCTTAAGTCGTATTTTTTCATTTCGACTGTTTCGCTGATCAATGCGGCATCATCAGGTGTAAAAAAATAAATAAATAAAGCACATTTAATTTAATTCTGAATTCCATTAGAATATACTAAAGAAATAATGTTATTAATGTTGGTTTTCATATTAAATGTATGATTTATATAGATACAGAGTGTTCAGTCTTCAGGGGTTCATTGTAATGAATACGGGCTTGGCAATCCCGTTTGATTATAGCTAACTTTTTGTACGTGGTCTTGGGTTAAAACCCTCTTTTTTCATCTCTCCTATTTTACTTGACCAACTCTTGTTCTCTTCTGACCCTGACGTTATTATAGTATTCGATTGTTAGGGGTCTTTTTTACTTTATTATTGGTATTTAAATCCAAAGTTCCAAATATATATGATTTATCGTCTTGTCTATGTAGACTGTTTGCAACTTACAGACAGACAGACACGTGAAATAAGGGTCCTTGGTTTTATCTACCGACTCTAATAAAGTGAAATCAATGACAATTAAATCCATCTTTTAATGGCTATTGATTTTTTTTGTTTCTCATTCGGTAAAAACTGCTTTTAAAATTTATACGTTACGCATTTCTCTTTGTGTGATTAAATTAAGTTGTATTCGTCGTAAAATAAAAACTATAATATATGTTTGATTATGCACTGCAATATCATTTTAAAACTACAGAAATTGGTTCACATTTGTAGGTCACGCAGTGTACAAGTTAGAGAAAGAGGGGACGTGATATCTGACAATTTAAATTTGGCCTAGCGCCAGCATATTATTTTTTCATGAAATAAACATACTTATTTGAAATCAGAATAACTTCCAGTTTTATTTGATACCCCACACATAATATTTCCAAAACAGATTTTTTTTTGACTTTATAGTATTTGCCCCTTATCTACCCCAAGGTCATTTTTTGTTACCACTATATTTGTCCTATACGTGGGACAAAACAAAAAATATAAATACAAAGTTTGGATTTATTGTCTTGTCTGTGTAGACTCATTGCGACTTACAGACAGGTAGGCGAACAGACACGAGCATGAATTTTTAAGTGTCCTTGGTTTTACTTGCCAAGCCTAATTACGCTTTTCTCAAAATCGCCTCCTAACGATTTTGATAAAATTTTGCTCAAATATAGTCTCTAAGAATCTAAACGTTTTAGTTACCACTTGTCAAAAATTGCCGGTTCTTCAGTTATCAATAGAATACGAAAAAATAGCCGATACGTAATTTATCAATGCGGCACACTGATTTCGATTCAATTTTAGTGAAAAGTGGAGATTAATGACTCAACCATTGTGTAAAATAGCACATAATAAATATTACGGTAAATTCTCCACAGAGTAAAATGCCTGCGGAACCAAGATATTAAGTTTGATGAAATATACACATATTTTTAAATAAAATTGCGTCATGGTTCATTTCACTTTTTGAGTGACAACTATCGAGCTGATATTTTTGGTAACGAATAATTTGGCATGTTTGGCGATTGACAAAGCTTGTGCAATATATTTCGACCGTCCATAGTCTTTGTAACGTCATATGTTACTAACGTGCTTCTTATCCACACTACGTAGTGGTTTTTTAATTTTTGTTATTTTTACAACGAGAGATATTATTTATATCCCCAATAACTATCGCATATTAAAGCAAAACACTTATAAAAAAAAATTCAAACCCACTCTAGTGGAATGATCAGGAGAGCGATAAATAAAGGAGGAGAAAGAAGGGCATCGAAGTCTCCACGTGATGAGACTTGAATATATGTAAAGTATTTCTATTTTTTATTTAATTAATGCAAAATTGTAATTGAGAAAGTTAAAACAACTTTCATTCCACACGGATAGACAGACCATCAAGGAAACCTAAATATGCGGAGGAAGAGAAGGGAAGAAATGAAGGGTGATATATACTTACCTAACAAGTAGGATTAAAACAAACGTTTAACAGCTGTACGTATTTAGTGATTAGACATGGCTTACTTTTAATGATATTTAAGGATCAATCAGTCAAAATGTACAATCTACAGGTAAGAAGAAATTACCGTCACGGGACGCTAGACAGAAATGACAACTAGGCCTATAACTAACAATTTTTTTTTAATTAATACAATTTTAAACTTTCAATAAATTTGCATTGATTATTAGTTTGACTGTGTATAGGAGTCTGAAAAAGTTAGTGTAATATATTTCGTGGATTTTTAGTTTTAATATGTATGGATGGGTATGTGAGAAAGTTTGTGCAATATTTCTGCATTGATTACTAGTTTGACTATGTATGGGAGTCTGAGAACGTTATAAAATAAACATAGAGCGTGACGATTTTTTGTTGACGCGAATCACAGGTTTACCAAGGGGAGGGGGGGGGGTTCATTTCAAAAATAGGAAAAAAATCGTTTCAAGTTGACGATACTAAAGTTTGAAAATCTATTTTTTTAGTACAATAAACGAATATACAAATTTAGTTTACTTGCGAAATTTAATTGAATTCAATTTTATTTATTATTTAAAAAAATGCAATTTCGGATCTCGATTTCCCAACAAAATATGATATTTGTATACTTACAAGTACCTACAGGTCTGAGTCATCGATAAGAACGTAGCGAGTGGATGAAGAGCTTCGAGGACGACAGCGCCAAGACACTGACACGAGCGAAGCGAGTGGAAACTTTTTAATATATATTTATCTACGAGGCCCAGTATTGCTGCCTGGTTGACGTCAAGAATATGTACAATTACGATGCTCAATAAAACTTTGTAAGACTCCTTGATCTACGAATACAATTTAATATTTCCTACAAGGCCCAAAAAATCTACGTTTACATTTAATGGATGTGGTTGTTTGATGGGGCTGGGAAAGTTCCATGATAGTACACTTTATTTCATTTTATAATTTTCGAAACAGTAACTTTACAAACTAACTATATTGTTGACAATATGTTGTTTTCATTTTATACATATTTATTGTACATTCTTGGAAATATTTTGCTCCAATAACCCTTAAAACAAATTTTATATAAAGAGAATTAAAAATTAAAATGACTTGAAGTTTTTATGAGTTATAATACAAGAGTAGAATTTTGTTTATTCCTAAGTTATGGGTTGGTTCTAATACGAAACGCGAACATGGTTGAAGTGTAGTTATCATTACTGCAACAGATATCCTTTATTTATTAAACCGTTAATTAATTGTTGCGGTTTTGTCTTAAAGTTTGGTTAAAAGTTGAGCCAGGTTGCTAAAAATATCGTATAAATCCTAACGCAACAGTCTCCTAAACGGATTTTTATCGGATGACTTGGGATCACATTGAGTTTTCTTTACCATAATTTTAGCTTACGTGACCAGTATTCACCACTTTCCCTCACGATGTAGGGTCAACATTGAAACTATTGAGTTGTAACTCGAAACCTCATAAGACGAGAGTACTAGCCTCATAAGCAACCGGGGATTCCAAAGACTAAAATCGATTTCATTATCCTCTGATTTCATCATTTCCTACTTTGTTCAAACAGTTGTGTAAAAGAAGTCGAAAAATTCCTCTTACTAATCCGCATTAAAGGGGATGAAAAGAATGGCACGAGTGTCCTTTTCTTCACAAAGTTTTCTCTATTTTACTCTCAGATTTGAAAGGATTTTAGCATATTTTTGTTTTGATTTATAACTCTGCTTTGACTCCTCTTTCAAACAGGTAAATAGCTTGACATCACCCTGAACGACATTTTATCTCCAACAACTATAAGTTTTTAGAAAATACTTTTAGGCAGGATAGCCAACATTTCACGAGATACCGAAAACATCCCATTGACAATTTTACGCAGTTCTATTCCAACAATTATTAATGGTCCACGACCTATTGGACAGGATAGCAAACATTTCACGAGTTACCGAAATATCCCTGCTATCGACGAATTCCCGCACTCATAACAATTATTATTGATGCTCCCTGACCTACTTGAACCTACTCCATAATTCTCACACGATTTATAAACCATTTTCTACGGACATTTTATTCCGAAAAGCAGTTGAACGGAGCGAGAGCCAGCGCTTTTTTTTAATGACATCTAACAAATCTCCTATTGAGAAGTGAGAGCAAACCGATAGGCAGAAACCGAGACTTGAGAGAAAGCGGAGTTTTTTGTGAACAAAAATATAAATTAGATTAGAGTTTGCGAAAATCACAAACAGGTTAGGTTATTTTATATACAATAATACTAAAATCGGACACTATAACAATAAATTGTGTTCAGCTTGGGTTTCTATTTAGACAGGAAATGCGATTATTCAGGGAATCCCTTGCTTCCTCTGTTTTGAATAATGGCTTTTTATTCACTGGCACTCGATCCGCCAAACGTAAAATTATTTGGATTACCGTCATAAAAATTTCGGATCGGCTAGTTCTCGCTCATATACTCCAAAAAGAAACATGGTATAAAATTAATTTAATCTTCTTCCTCCAGTTTTCTTCTGAAAATTTAAAATTTGTGTTTTATCAAATGCTAGTTTTGATGTTTATTATCAAATTTACGCGTATTACATATAATGTCTTTACATTTCCATAAGAAAGTCGCAAGATTCCAGACACCTGATTATTTTCGTCTCACCCTTAGAGTGAAAGTTGCTCAAGCTAGTTAAACACAAATGATTTAGTACGCTGTTATCTGCATTACATTGGCGCGGCGGCCCGTTGACATTTTACAGTTTACCACAAACACCTTTCCGAACAGTTAAGATTTGTGGGGAACGGCGCTATCATCTATCATTCCCCACACGTCCACCGCATTAATAACAATCATCTAGTCTACATGCAATGAAAGTTTCGGAGGTTGTACACCGTGACCAATCACTTATATATTAATAATAGCATTAATTTCATTCAGATTATTGATCCACGCATATGGTAAACGGGGCGGGACTTGTTATGTTTGCGGTTTGGGAAACATGTAGGACATGTGAACGTGCGTGAAGATCTAGAGACCGAGATTATGGAGACCGTTTTCACTTGTTGAAGATTTAGAAGAGGTTTATCTTCGACCGGTGTCGTGACGTGTTGCGAGTTAAATCATGCAGAAAGGCATAAGTAGTGCCAACGTACACGCATACATATGTAGGCGGACAGACTTTCTTAAGAGTCTGTTGAATCGGAAATGGGATCAGGTTATTTCTAGTGTTCAAATGCAGTGCTAATGATATATGTATATCTGTAAGTCCAGTTGTAACAATAGAGTGTATGGATTAACAAGTTGAAGATATATGTGTAGAATGGAGAAAGTTTTGTAATGGGTAAAATATATGTTGAGTTTTCAGTATTGAAGATATGCCGAATCCAAATTATTTTGAAAGAAGACTTGTTGTTCGCACATTGCACTATGGCTTTTCAGATAATGATTATTAAATTTAATATAATGACATATTGTGATAGTATATGTAAGTTTTTTTATTCCTTTGCCAACTAATATTTTTTAATTGGTTGTAACGAATTTCATTACTTCTCTCAATTTTTTCCGTAAGGCCCAAAACTGAATTAGTATTGTTCGACATTTCTCTCAAAATCCTGGTTCAATATTTATAAAACAAAATAATAATAAAGTGGTTCATTTTGTTGTTTTCCAGACTGCTCAGGTTTTATTGTGAGTAGGGGTGTGTGGCCATCCCGAGAGACTCCGCTGGATTCTACATTTTCACGTAGTCTTAGGTTAGACCCGTCTCTTAAAATTTTTTATCAGGTATACTTTGTCCAACTCTAGTTATTATCCTACCCTGACGGTATTAAAGTATTCAAGGGCTGGAAGTTTTTTTGTAATATTCTTCTTTAATTTTTTTAATAAGGCGTTGATGACCAAGAGGTTTTTCACCTTTAAACAACGAAGGAAAACGTCTTCAAAATGAAACTGATGAGTTGACCGTTTTTTTTTTTATGGAGAAGTAAAAATCCTTATGGATATTTTTACACCTATGGACTATAACTAGGTAGAGCCGGACTTCCATTGTGGACCTACCGACTAAATAAACTTCTATTTTAATCTATGTCTGCTTCTTTTGTTACCTTCGCAAAAGGGCAAATTCAATCCTAAGCTTTTACCTTCATTTTCCCTTTTCTCTCAGGATATTCGTCACATATGTTCTATAAAATCCAATTTCTTCTTATATTGTAGCATATCCTGTACCAAGTTTCTGGTATTATCTCTGAACCAATCATTAAATTTATGATTAGCCTTCTCTAGCGCTCCTTATCGCAAGTAATGTTTGGTCAGCATCATCCATTACGCAGGATATGCATGATGGTGTTCAGAGTACTTTAAATCTTTCCAGGTTCGCCCCAAAACATCCGAGACAATGCTTGGGTAAGGTAAAAATTCACTTCGCCTTGCTACCTCATCAATCAGGGTCTAATATTGTGAACTCGTTGGAAGGTCAATCTTTCTTTGCTATTACCAATGACTACATAAATACTATGTAAATAGTATTTATGTAGTCATTGCTATTACTAATCCACTGCTCCTGCCATTTATGTAATAAACCCCTCTCTAGCTGCCAGCTTTGGTCTTTAGTGTCTTTCCTCTACACCCTTTTTGGGGAAATGAATTGACTGTTATTTTCTTGATTACTCTCAAACTGTAATTTTCTTTCACATATAGATTGGAGCATTTGATTAGGGACATAAATTTTCAGATTTCTCCAATATTTGATGACTTCCCTTCGACTGACTTTCTTTGACATATCGTCATGTTGAATTTTCGTGTATTAATTAACTTTCCAACTAACTTTTTTAGAATGACGCCGACGAATATTTTTTTATGTTAACCATTTGCTTTAATAACAAAGTTAGGTTAGGAATATTTTTTTATTCTAAGTATTTGCTTTAATTTCTAGATGTTTGACAAAGTTGGTTCAAAATAAAAGTACAACTTCTAAAACACCAAAAGGTGAATTAGAGATTGTAGCTTCACCTTAAGTCATCGCTTGGTATCTATTCCGTCTCCTAGATATCTAAACATTTTCTCTCATCTACTTAACATTATTACATGCAAAACGTTAGTTCCCGCCCATTTTTTGTTCCTTTTTTTTTATTCCTACTGACAATATTTGTCTTTGTATAGGATGAATATACTAAATCGAAAACTTGAAAAATTCAAATCCATGGGGGGTACGTTTTAATTGAAAAAAAAATTGATGAACACAAACCTGATCGTACAGTGTCACACAAGCAGATCCTCTAAATGTACTACCAAAAAGTTGGTTTCTTATGCCTTCTATGACATATTCAATTTGTATTGGTAGATCAAGGAGTTTTATTTAGTAGGGTAAGTTTGTTACACAGGTTTTGTAAACCTCGTAATTGTGTATATTATTACTTTCTTGACGTCGGCTAAGCTCCAGTGAGCCTCTTAGATGTGCCTTTTGAAAAGTCCTCACTCACTTCGCTCGTGTCAGTGTTTCGCCTATATCAGATCTCGTAACTATTTAAATATCAAATTTCCTTGAACGTCGAGATTGAAATTTTATTTTTGCCTCTAATATCGCAATTTGTAATCGTAGAAGGGTTGGTACCATCACATGCAGAAATTTAATCAGCAAATATGCATCTAATTTAGTGTTGAATGAATAAAAACTATTTAATTGGTTACATTTTTGACATTTTCAATTAGAATTTTCTTAATTTTTTATGAGCACACTATAGTCACCTATACAAAATTTCATGTTACTTTCTTCTTTTGACCGCTATCGTGTTTAAGTACTGACAACAACGGCATATTGAATACCACTTTTCGGTTTCGTGAATCCATGAAACTTGAAAATAAGTCAAAAATTGGAGATCGAAAATTTATGCGATTACCAAACTTTCCCTATACTTCGTATACTGGGCAAATGAAATGTAGACACCTCTGACTGGACCTTAAGGTCCTTTTTTTTAAAAGAAAATAGAGATTTTAAATTGAGTTGTTTTTGGTAGGCAGGCTTTTAATAATCATTTTCAAAATATGATTTAATTAATTTTTATCTGTTAAATCTAATTTAGAAAAAATATATAATCCATTAAGTCAATAATCAGAAACAGGCGGTCTAATCTAAGAACGAGTAACAGATAAAACAATGATTAAATAGTGTAAAATTGACTTCTGGATATAAAGAAGAACTCCTCTGATTGGTATTTACATCGAAGCTTTATTTTATGACTACATTTCTAAATACTATATTCAAATCATTAATATTTTATTTCACTCGGAAGTCTCATGAGTTATACGACATTAAATGAAATACATACTGCAAGGGTTCATAACTTCGACTGTATCCAACTTTATAGCTCCAGTGCACAACTAGGGGATGTATGATATACTGTAAAGGAGGAAGTTAGCTGGGAAGTTTTAGGTTATGTAGTATACATTGGAAAACATTTTATAGTTTAAAGTTTTATGTGCTTGAGGTGAATTGAAATATAAATAAGAAATACGTCACTGCAGGTTAACTACGTGTAGTTTGAGTAGAGGAAATAACAGATGTTAACTCTTTTTTATGATTTTTCCAATTCGTAAATATAAGTAGGGGAAAACAGTGTTACAGAGAGGAAAAAATGTAGAGCTAAACGGATTTGGCGAAGAAGAAATTGATGAAAACACCTGGGCTCGGATACTGTAACCGATATTTTTTTTTATACGAAGATGAGAGGTAGGATGTGACATATGATGATATAAGTAGAATCAAAGTGGGAGGAAGTGGTTCTATCCAGAAGATTAATGTTCTTTTTTTTATTCTGCCATTTTGTTTTGATTGACCATACAAAAATGAAACTCGATGGTACTATTTTTACATATCTATGTAACGAGTTAAATTTATAGAGTGTTCCATATGTCTGCTACAGTATATTAATTCAAAAAAAGCGACCTCTTAGTGAGACACTCCGTATTTTAATTTCATGAGACAAATTTCATAGTGGTAAAAATAAAATTCTGGTCCTCTTTGGTAGATGTATTCAATATACTAATCAAGAAAAAGAAACAACTTACAATCAAACAAATCTTTAAAACATTCTTTTAGAAAGTCAACTCTGTACATTTATATTAATCCCAAATTCCTAACTTACCTTGTCAACTCTAAATTAATCTAATTCTTGATCTTTAAAAATTCAACCCAACTTTAAATCTCTCCCATGTTTGTGTCATACAGTTTACAATATGTACGCGTGCAGGAAAACACTTGATTTGAATTCTTTTCCAATTTCTCATATCTTATGCTGTCATGCAATACTGAAAATATAATCTTGTATGTTTTGAAGGGGGAGAGTTGATCTTGGACTCTGATGTGGGTTGACATCTAAAACAATCTATGCAATAGAAATTAGTTTTATCGTGTACAGATTACACAATGTTGTTATAGGCATTTTCTTATATTTTCCTAAACATTTTAACTATGCTGAAAAAAATTAAAAATTGAGTCTCCTATAAAAAAGTTAAACAGTGCAGTGTTAATGCTAGTAGGCGAGTCATCACGGAAACAGCTGGGTGAGGAAGGGAGCGACGGGGGGACGGTAGCAGGTAGCCAAGGGTTCAGACGCCAAGTTAGTGTATACAGACTATGGTGTCAATATATTTTTTTACATAAAATTAAGCGACATTGATTCAGCTAAGTAAAATCTACAAAATGACAACAAAAATGATAAACAAACACTATAATAAATTGACAAAAATAGTATAAATTCAAAAATCAAATTTAAAATGGTAAAATATCCTTTTTTAAAAGAGCTAATTTTTAGATTAAACAAAAGTACAGCAATTTTCCTTTCTTGTTTTATTCATTTAAGTAATACAATAAATATTCTGAGACCAAACGAACAGTTTTGTGAATGGGAAATTACTGCAACATCCCCTGCATTGCGCAGTTTCGTTCGAAGGCTCATAAATGCAGTTCCATTTCCGATTTTTATAACAAGAACTATTTTAAAACTTTGAACACAAACTTATGAGGTGTGCCTTGTTAATTTTGTAAAAAAAGATTAGGATAGGTTAAGTGGTTTTTTAAATATTTTTTGAAACAATTTTAAAACTTCCAAACATATATCTTAAAGTTAATTTTGATTTTTTGAAAAAAAAAATTGGGTTAGTTAGGTTATATTCTTAAACTTTGAATCAATTTTAAAACTTTGAACACAAACATATATCTAAAAGTTAATTTTTAATTTGGTGAAAAAGATTAGGTTATTTTTTAAAACTTTGAAACAATTTTAAGACTGAACACAAACAATTATCTTAAAAATAATTTTTAATTTTGTGAAAAGGGTTAGATTAGGTTATTTTTTTTTACTTTGACACAATTTAAAACTTTTAAACACAAACATACGAGTATATCTAAAATATAATTTTAAATTTCGTGAAAAAAGATTTTTTTTGTTCAAATATACTTTTCTTCAAATGATTTTTAACAAATTGTTTTTGTAATCAATACCATTATGAATAATATTAAGACCTTAAAATATCAGAACACAGTTTTCTTAAAAAATAGAAAACACTTAAAATGCCATTCAAATTATTTTTTAATTAAACAAAGTTTGTTTATACTTAATATTTGTTTGGTACAATGATATAGATTAAAGATTAGTAAATTTATATTTCATAACTATCTAATAGTATTTAAACGACTGATTATCGTATGTTTGTAATTCTGTTTGCGTCAATCTCTTTCGGTGAGAGGAGCAACCTAAAAACCAAAGTTTTTGGTTATTTTAATTGTTAGGGGTGGGAGGGAAAGCTCAAAAATTTCAAATGACACGTATGTAAAGGCTTATGATACCTCACTTTAAACGTCTCTCTGAGACAAGAAATATAATTTAAATTGTCACCGCCCTAAACAAAATGACGGCCAAAAGAGAGAGGTACGGTACACCCCCTCTTATATAACATTAATGTATTTCTTCCCCATATTAAATGTTAAAATTGTTCACTCTATACCTTCATGCAGTAGTACAATCTTTGTTCAAAGATATTTTCCAAAATTTGGTTGTTAACTTTTGATTTCCGTTACTATCAGTTCTCTTAATGGTGATTATTTGAAGCAGTAAACCAACATTTGAAAAAATTCCGTACCATTCTAGCTTCGTAAATAAAATAACTCTTTTGGCCGCCATTTTGTTTTAGGCGGTCTGAATGTAATTTTTCTTCTCACGTTTAAAACGAGGAATCACAAATATCACGTATAAGAAGCCTATACGTGATATTTGAAATTTTTGAGCAACCAGAATTTTCCCCATAGTTAAATTTTCCTAAATCATTGCATTTTTTTGGTTGACCCTCTCCGCTAAAGAAATTGCCCCAAACAGAATTCAAAAAACTCCAACATTTAAAAACATAATTTCTACTTTGGATTTTCGTCAAATTGGGCGAAATCAATATTTTTTCGAGCTAGGAAAATCAATTTAGGTGATTTATATAAAATGCATTTTGGGATTAAATAGCCCCATTGTTAAGATTAAGAAATCGGCCTTTCTGAGGGCCAACAAAACGTGTCACATTGAGGTTATGGTCATTTCCTTTTAGCCATTGTACTTCTTTTCTCGGCAATTTATAGTTATTATTTGTTACACTAATTTTCATTTAACGGAAATGGTAATAATAACAATATTACTTAATTTAATAAAATATCAACATTCTCACACGAATTCAAATAAGATTATAATAAAATTAAAAAAAGTAATTCCAGATCTACTAGAAAGTCCCCACAACCATAAACTCTTGGTTATTATGTTTCCCTTGCATTCAGTGACGGCAAGTGAAACGAGAGATCTCAGCAAAACCAACAACTTAACTGCAATCATCTGAGATTACGGAAACGGTGAATGTATAATTTAAAGTTATTTATGCAAAGAAGGTTAACAGAAGTCTCGACGTTTTGACAGCCAGCTGATTTAGTCGAGTTGTTATAATCGATTTGATTAGATTACATGCTTGCGAGTATCAATAAAAATATTCAGCGAGTGTTAACGCCGAGTAAAACGCGATAATTACATCTCCAGTTAAAATGGTCAAATTCAGGATCAAGAAGGTCTTAGATAAGGAGAAACTACCGGACAACCTTATCAAATGGACGACATTTTGAAATTTTACGATTGTTATATCTATTATTTCTGATTGTTTTAAATGTTGAAGGGTTATCTGTAATAATTTTTTGTTTACATATCTACAAATTATTTTAGATAAATATCTAAAGGCTTCTTTATTTTTACTTATTTGTATAAAAAATAATACAAATGGAAAACACTTTGGATTTCTAGTTTTTTTTTTTCAAAAGTATACAGATATGAAAGAACTAAAGAAAAGTGTTTTATACTTTTGAAAAGGTTAAAATAAACAGAAAAATAAATTTAATTTATATTTTCTTTTATTTATTTTTTTATACAATTTTTTAATAATAATTGTCTTACTTTTTTATTTATTGTAGAAAGTTTGGACATATTTTTATGCAGATTTTAATTTAAACCGGCACAAATTACGTTGTGATGCGCACCAATGTCGTAAGCCAACTCCAATGAACATTAAAATATTTTGTCTGTACTTATTTAATATGCTAAAGCGGCTCGGGGTTTTTCTGTGAGTGGAACTCCTACGGTTTTTGACGGATTTTGACCTTTGAGATGTCGTTGGATAGGGCACATCCTGGAGTTTGTAACATTCAGCACAACTTCACCCTCTAAATTATTCATATCGGAAACAAGGACACTTCTAATAAATTAAAGTTAAGATAAAAAAGCGCTGTACGGTGTGCACACTGTTCATCAATTATATTACGATTTGTTGTACCTAACAGAAGGTTTTAATTTAGAATTAAATTTATTAGAAGATTTCTATATGAATAATTTAGAGGGTGAAGTTTCGCCGTATATTGCAAGTTGTTTCCGCCTAAATTTGTAAAAATATGGAACATAAGGGAGGAAAAGAAGGGATGAAACTTTTTACCATCAACCTCTTGCTAATTTTATTGAGGAATTTATTAACTTTTACAATTAAAATCATTTAGCTGAAATTTTTTAAAAACCTGATTTTATATTAAAAATGAATTCTTATGGGAAAAACATACGTTTTAAAATACACCAATCAGATAACATCAGCTGTTATTGATATAAACAAAACTAATTTAAAACAAACTAAACAAAAGTGTGGTTAATTGTTACTAAAGTGCTGTTGTTTTTGTCATGATTATTAGTTTTTGACAAAATACAGTATTTATCAGCTCTCATGTCGACTGGCTTATACAATGTTTTAAAGTGTTTTTTTTAAATTTGTTAATAGATTTTGGAATTGTTCCCCCCCCATGAAGTTTTCTAGTTTATTGAATTATTTTTCATTGTACTTTTAATAGTACCAATAATTCCAATTAGAGGGAACAGAAACTTATACCGAAGGCGTGTTTATCACTACAACTACATGAGAATTATGCGTGGACTTAACAATGAGGAAACTAACATTGATTCGTATAAACGAGCACTAAGGATGCCAGCTTAAGTTATACCATTTACAATTGTACCAATGAATGAACGCATCTAATCAATTTACAATAGTGTTAAAAATATTTACATTTAACAAAAGATGGATTGATTTCGAACAACGTGACCCTAGTATAGATAAATATCATTTCCATTACAGTATTTCACAAAAAGTTAAATTATTAGTTTATTATACTTATTATTAATAATATTTTTATTCTTTTTGTTTGGTTTGTGTTTCGTTCGGTGTCATTCAGACGAGAATTTGAAACCATCGATAAATATTATCAAAAATTATTTTATTCCGATAAATATAGTTTCCATTACAGTAACTGTAAATATCATTTAACTTTACAATACTGTATTTAAATACAAAGTTTTCAAATCTTTTCATTAATTTTTATAACCGACTGCAAACTTTGCACAGCTTTAATCCGCGTCTCAAGATGTCTTTTTAAGACAGAACAGAAATATGCTCGAGTGGCTTATAAGCGTAATGTAAAACTTAAAGCCGATTAAATATTGAATGTTATTACTGCAGTGGAACGTATTTACGATCTTATTCCCCCCCTCCCCCCTCGAGCTACTGAACACGTTCTGCTATAAATATGGAGAGAAGTAAATTGAAGTAAGATTAAGGGAAAGACATCGTACATTGAATAAATTCTACCGATTACAGAGTATCTCCCTCTCCTAAAGATGATTTGTTGGTTTATTATTATTTCCTTTTTAAAAAAATAAGAATGATTATTTCCGACTGGGAGATAATAAAATATTTGAACATAATAAAAAAATTTAGAGATAACCTCCAGGACTCATTAATCAATTGTTAGGTTATTTTTACCTTATGCTAACAATCGTTAAATGTCCTAGTGTAGGCCTACTACCGGTTTCGACCGGTTGGTCATCTTCAGGTTCTTGACACCACTCTTCTTTTTTAAAATTTATTTTATTTTTTGTCATTTAATGTTAGATTTCGTCATGAAATTGCACTTTGAAATTTTTTATTAGTTATTTATACTTTCAAAATTACACATAATACAAATTACGCACATTTAGTTCAGTATTAAGTCTACGTTAGCTGAATTTGATCGGTAACAAAAATTTGGTGTTTCTGATCCAAATAATAACTAGTTTAATAGTTATATATTAATTAAAATATATATACGATAGTAAATGTAGTGTTTTGGGGGGCCGAGGCTATTCAGCCTTTTGTACTAGCATCAAATTGGGAATACGGCTAAACGAAAAGGTCGCTTCACTCACACAAGCGCAGAGGATTAGCGTGTCCGATGACCTACCCCGATGCTACCTCTATGAGTCACCTACTGTACTTCATTTTATAAAACTTTAATTTATTTTATTTGATATTTGAAAATAAAATCCATAATATATTTTTATTCTACACATAATTACAAGAAAATGAGACCAAATAACGTGTAACTTACTGAATCATAGCACACTTATTAGTCCATCATACTGCCATTCATTTTGTAGCAAACATTGTTGATTTTGGACTCTATTAAAGTAAATTATACATTGTTTGGACTCATTTTTCTTGTAATGGAGTGTAGAATAAAATTTATTACAGATTTTATTTTAAAATAACAAATTAAATGAATGGAAGTTCGTTCTGTGGAGCACAGTAGGTACCGGTAACTCATACGGGTGGACATGGCAGGTACCGGACAATCCTAATACTCTGCGCGTCTGTGTGTGATTGCGCGTGCGTTAGAGTGAGGCGACCCTTTGTTCAATTTGATAATAATATAGATATCACCTTGTATTTTCGCAATAAAGCTTACAAACTATAATACGTAAAGAATACATCATAAAGTAGAAAAAGCGAACCTATCGTAAATTATATAAAGGCGATGCAAAAGGAGTGTACAAAATCTAAAACGATAATCTATAATCTATAAAGGGAACACCTTGACATTTATTTGGCAGCTGTATATTATTTTTTGCTATTGATATATTATCCCAGCATAGACCTAGAGATAAGCCAAGCTTGAAGGTGTTGCTCACGTTTATGAAAGTACTTTTACGGTTTCAAGGTTGATTTATTTTTTTCAATTTATCGACGCTTGAAGATCGATTGTTACAATTAATCGCAATACTAAAATAAAACCGATCAGTTAATAACGATTATTTCGAATAGTTTCGGACATCAGGAGGGTCATTATCTCCATTGAACTTTCTCAAGAAGAAACCTGCGGCTTCTTAACACGCTTCACCGTGTTCGCTACTGGATCTAGATAAGACACTTTGGATAATCTTACATTAGCAGGAATTATATATACTAGATTTAAGTCAAGATTGTTAGGTTATGGTTGTCGTGTTGTTGAAAATATAGGACACATCGTCACCAACCAGCCTCGAGGACTGGAACACGACAGTGTTATCGATTTTATAAGATTAAGATTTGCCTTATTGAAACGCCTATTTCTGAGACTAACTGAACACCATTCTATTTTTAATATGTTAGTAAAATTCTAGAGGTCGCTATTTTTGTACGAGATGTGAGCTGGGAATAACGATTTGTTGAACAAGTTAGTCGGTTGGTAAATTTCAAAATGGTGGCCAGTTTTCAAATAGCAAGAAATAAGTTTTCGTTTTAAACATGTTGGCCGTTTAACGCCTCATATTTATTTGATTTGCGCCATCATGGTGCTTACCCAGCCCAATTATAAAAGCAGATTTTCTAATTGTAATGCTTAAAAGTTAGTTTCTTGTAGAACATGTTAAATTTTATTGGTAGATCAAGAGCCCTTGTCTTGGTTTTTGATGACCTTGATGCTGTTTATATGCGAAGGCGCTTCCATTCGCTACGCTCGTGTCGGTGAGTTGGCCCTACTGGATCTCGTAACTATACAAACAATACATTTTCTTAGGAACTCTGAGTTCAAAATTACAATTTTTCTAATAACTTTGCTATTTTTAATCGTAGAGAAGTGTGGTTGGTACTACTGCATGCAGAATTGAAATATGCAAATTTTTATCTAATTTATTGTGTTTTAAGTTGAATAACACACGAGATATGAACAAACATCTGTTTAAAATGGCTGCTATTTTGACTTTTTAAATTCGCTCCCGTGCCTTCCTCTACCACCACATTCAGCCGATCCTAAAGGAGTTAACCATTCCCCCCTTCTATAAAGTATTGCCATTATTCGCCTTTTTAAATAATTTCTTTATATTAAATTCATAAAAAATAGTATTTTTTATTCAAAACCCAACTGGTAAGACATCATTTTCTTCAAGAAAATGCATAGAATTTATCTGTGTAAAGAAAAAAAATGTTACATGTTACGGTTTTGGGGTAAGTATGTCAGGGATAAAAAATATAAAAAAATTAAGTCAAAATCTCAGAGAACAGCGTATATCCAAGGATAAAATAAAGCAATAAAGTTTAAAGTTTCAAATTAAAATATTTTGAAACTTTAAGCTTTATTGCTTTATTTTATCCTTGAATATGGAGTTTCAACAAGAAATATATGCTATTACATTTAAAAAAAAAATAATAAAGCGTATATGTAACATACATTTTTTTTGAATTTTCTGTGATGTAGTTGTGAATAAATTTGGTAAAAAAAAAATCAATTTCTAAAATATTTATTAGCAAAACATTTGTTTACGTTAAAAGTCCTAAATAGCTGAAAATTTAGGCCTATTTTGAAAATAAAATCACTATAAATAGTATTATTATTATCCAACTCTTATACACCATCATTTTCCTCAGAAATGTACGTAGATTTTATGCGTGTATTCTAATTTTATGTCAGGAATCAAAAAACCGTGCAATAACCGAAGCAAAGAAAAGCGTTTATGTATAATACTATAGCAAGACCTTTGAGATTTCATTGATACTCGGCTGCGCCTGCTTTTGTCCATTAACAAAATGCTTTTGTCCATTACCAAAATGCTTTTGTCAGCATCCTTATTTTAGTCTCCAGTCTCTCACAATCCGGAAGAATGTGTAGCAGCCTAATCGGACTGTTTACACAGCCTTGGCTAGGACATGTTAATTTACTAAATTCTAAAGCTGCAGTCTGAACTTTCTTTTCCGACTGTATAGAATGTGAACTATTAGATATCCGTCTGTCCGAAAGCTTCCATACTTGAAATCACTTTGTAACAGATTCCAAACCCGTTCTTAATTTTCCTCCTTGTCTTACAGTTGGATTGATTTTGCATTAGGATCGGGCAATATCGTGATCTCCAGTTATGTTAATGATTGCACAATGTTTGAACGTTTCCGACAATGAACTAGTTCAACTCGTTTTCTCACGAGATAATTTGTCCAATAATCTTTAGTTTCCGATAAACATGTTTGTAAATCGCAATTAGTTTGAATAAGTAAAGGAACTGTATATGTGGAATGGAGGGTTAATTGTATTTTATAAACACTGGAAAGTTTGTCTCCTATACTCTGTTTCAAGTTAAGTTGACAGCGCGTAATGCAGTGAGATTGAGCTAACAACCCGCCTAAAAATACCGTCTAAAATAAACATAACAGGACAAGACAATAATATATTATCAAATATTAACCTGAAGAATAAAAAAATAAATAAACCTTGAACCCCTCATTAAAAACGCTCTTTCTCACTAATTCTTTGATGTTGTACTTATCACAATTTATCTTTACCTACCAACTACTCGGAGTATAGAATTCTTGCAAAATATTCGACCTCTGTTTTTTTCGAAATGTAGTCTGTCTGTACGTAACCATGATAGCGATCACAAAATTTAAAAATAAGAACATGAAATTTAGTATAGGTAACCATAGTGAACTCATATAGAACCCTATGAATATTCAGAAAAATCGAATTAAAAAATGTAAATGACGACCATTTTAAACAGTTTTTTTTCCATGTATTATTTGTTATTAAATTTTAAAAACACTAAATTAGGTAAATAATTTTTTAATTAAATTGTTTCTTTGTTGATTAAAGGTGAAAAACCTTTCGGTCATCATCGCCTTAAAAAATGAAGAAAATAAAGTTAGAGATCCATCTAATAATAGCGTCAGGGTCAGAAGAGAACAAGAGTTGGTCAAGAGGGATTTGACAGGAAAAATGAAATATAGAGATCTAACCTGACTACACGAAGAAAAGTGTGTATCTAGCTAAAGTCCTTGAGTCCGCCACACCCGCACTCACTAGGTGTGAGCACCTCATTCTACATGTAATGGTACCAACCACGCCGCTCTACGATAACAAATAACAAAAAGTTATCCTCAAAAATGTAATTTGAAATTTGATCTCCCCCAAAAATGTGATATTCGTATAGTTACGAGAACTGATAGTGTCACCGACACGAGTGTATTAAGTGGAGGCTGCTTCGAGGCCTGTAAAAGCAGAGAAATTGACACGAGCGAAGCGAGTGAAATCTTTTTAATATATACACATCTAAGAGGCCCGTCAAGACCTAGTCTACTTCAAGAGAGTAATGATCATAATTATAAGGTTCAGAAAACCTGTGTAACAACAGCTATAGACAATCTTACCCTACTTGGTAAGATCCCTCGATTTACCCAATTTAACATTTCCTACAAGGCTCAAGAAACCAACTTTTAGTTATTACTTTAAAAGTATCTGTTTGTATTATATTGTATGTTGGTTATGGGTTAATACCATGATGCCGGCCATCAATTTGTTTTATAATTTTTTAAATATAAATATTGTTATTAATAAGAACATGGTTAGTCTGCAGGTCGGCAGTTAGTTTAAACGTACAGAATATCTTTTTAGTGTGCGGAAATGTTTTTGGAAAGGACTGTTTCACGTACCGGTAGGTTAAGTAGTCCAGCGGCAGAGATGCTATATCGTGGACAGTTAGTTTAAACGTACAGAATATCTTTGTAGTGTTAGGAAATGCTTTTGGAAAGGACTGTTTCTTAAACGTAGGTGACGTAGCTCATCGGCAGAGATGGTATATCGTGTCAGTTAGTTTAAACATACAAAATATCTTTGTAGTGTTAGGAAAGGACTGTTTCTTAAACGTGGGTGACGTAGCTCATCGGCAGAGATGGTATATCGTGTCAGTTAGTTTAAGGCACAGAATATCTTTGTAGTGTTAGGAAAGGACTGTTTCTTAAACGTGGTGACGTAGCTCATCGGCAGAGATGGTATATCGTGTCAGTTAGTTTAAAGGCACAGAATATCTTTGTAGTGTTAGGAAAGGACTGTTTCTTAAACGTGGGTGACGTAGCTCATCGGCAGAGATGGTATATCGTGTCAGTTAGTTTAAAGGTACAGAATATCTCTGTAGTGTTAGGAAAGGACTGTTTCTTAAACGTGGGTGACGTAGCTCATCGGCAGAGATGGTATATCGTGTCAGTTAGTTTAAAGGTACAGAATATCTTTGTAGTGTTAGGAAAGGACTGTTTCTTAAACGTGGGTGACGTAGCTCATCGGCAGAGATGGTATATCGTGTCAGTTAGTTTAAAGGTACAGAATATCTCTGTAGTGTTAGGAAAGGACTGTTTCTTAAACGTGGGTGACGTAGCTCATCGGCAGAGATGGTATATCGTGTCAGTTAGTTTAAAGGTACAGAATATCTTTGTAGTGTTAGGAAAGGACTGTTTCTTAAACGTGGGTGACGTAGCTCATCGGCAGAGATGGTATATCGTGTCAGTTAGTTTAAAGGTACAGAATATCTTTGTAGTGTTAGGAAAGGACTGTTTCTTAAACGTGGGTGACGTAGCTCATCGGCAGAGATGGTATATCGTGTCAGTTAGTTTAAAGGTACAGAATATCTTTGTAGTGTTAGGAAAGGACTGTTTCTTAAACGTGGGTGACGTAGCTCATCGGCAGAGATGGTATATCGTGTCAGTTAGTTTAAACATACAAAATATCTTTGTAGTGTTAGGAAAGGACTGTTTCTTAAACGTGGGTGACGTAGCTCATCGGCAGAGATGGTATATCGTGTCAGTTAGTTTAAACATACAAAATATCTTTGTAGTGTTAGGAAAGGACTGTTTCTTAAACGTGGGTGACGTAGCTCAACGGCAGAGATGGTATATCGTGTCAGTTAGTTTAAACATACAAAATATCTTTGTAGTGTTAGGAAAGGACTGTTTCTTAAACGTGGGTGACGTAGCTCATCGGCAGAGATGGTATATCGTGTCAGTTAGTTTAAACCTACAGAATATCTTTGTAGTGTTAGGAAATGTTTTTGGAAAGGGCAGTTTCTTAAACGTAGGTGACGTAGCTCATCGGCAGAGATGGTATATCGTGTCAGTTAGTTTAAAGGTACAGAATATCTTTGTAGTGTTAGGAAAGGACTGTTTCTTAAACGTGGGTGACGTAGCTCATCGGCAGAGATGGTATATCGTGTCAGTTAGTTTAAAGGCACAGAATATCTTTGTAGTGTTAGGAAAGGACTGTTTCTTAAACGTGGGTGACGTAGCTCATCGGCAGAGATGGTATATCGTGTCAGTTAGTTTAAAGGTACAGAATATCTTTGTAGTGTTAGGAAATGTTTTTGGAAAGGGCAGTTTCTTAAACGTAGGTGACGTAGCTCATCGGCAGAGATGGTATATCGTGTCAGTTAGTTTAAAGGTACAGAATATCTTTGTAGTGTTAGGAAAGGACTGTTTCTTAAACGTGGGTGACGTAGCTCATCGGCAGAGATGGTATATCGTGTCAGTTAGTTTAAAGGTACAGAATATCTTTGTAGTGTTAGGAAATGTTTTTGGAAAGGGCAGTTTCTTAAACGTAGGTGACGTAGCTCATCGGCAGAGATGGTATATCGTGTCAGTTAGTTTAAACATACAAAATATCTTTGTAGTGTTAGGAAAGGACTGTTTCTTAAACGTGGGTGACGTAGCTCATCGGCAGAGATGGTATATCGTGTCAGTTAGTTTAAACGTACAGAATATCTTTGTAGTGTTAGGAAATGTTTTTGGAAAGGGCAGTTTCTTAAACGTAGGTGACGTAGCTCATCGGCAGAGATGGTATATCGTGTCAGTTAGTTTAAAGGTACAGAATATCTTTGTAGTGTTAGGAAAGGACTGTTTCTTAAACGTGGGTGACGTAGCTCATCGGCAGAGATGGTATATCGTGTCAGTTAGTTTAAAGGCACAGAATATCTTTGTAGTGTTAGGAAAGGACTGTTTCTTAAACGTGGGTGACGTAGCTCATCGGCAGAGATGGTATATCGTGTCAGTTAGTTTAAAGGTACAGAATATCTTTGTAGTGTTAGGAAAGGACTGTTTCTTAAACGTGGGTGACGTAGCTCATCGGCAGAGATGGTATATCGTGTCAGTTAGTTTAAAGGTACAGAATATCTTTGTAGTGTTAGGAAATGCTTTTGGAAAGGACTGTTTCTTAAACGTAGGTGACGTAGCTCATCGGCAGAGATGGTATATCGTGTCAGTTAGTTTAAACATACAAAATATCTTTGTAGTGTTAGGAAAGGACTGTTTCTTAAACGTGGGTGACGTAGCTCATCGGCAGAGATGGTATATCGTGTCAGTTAGTTTAAAGGCACAGAATATCTTTGTAGTGTTAGGAAAGGACTGTTTCTTAAACGTGGTGACGTAGCTCATCGGCAGAGATGGTATATCGTGTCAGTTAGTTTAAAGGCACAGAATATCTTTGTAGTGTTAGGAAAGGACTGTTTCTTAAACGTGGGTGACGTAGCTCATCGGCAGAGATGGTATATCGTGTCAGTTAGTTTAAAGGTACAGAATATCTTTGTAGTGTTAGGAAAGGACTGTTTCTTAAACGTGGGTGACGTAGCTCATCGGCAGAGATGGTATATCGTGTCAGTTAGTTTAAAGGTACAGAATATCTTTGTAGTGTTAGGAAAGGACTGTTTCTTAAACGTGGGTGACGTAGCTCATCGGCAGAGATGGTATATCGTGTCAGTTAGTTTAAAGGTACAGAATATCTCTGTAGTGTTAGGAAAGGACTGTTTCTTAAACGTGGGTGACGTAGCTCATAGGCAGAGATGGTATATCGTGTCAGTTAGTTTAAAGGTACAGAATATCTTTGTAGTGTTAGGAAAGGACTGTTTCTTAAACGTGGGTGACGTAGCTCATCGGCAGAGATGGTATATCGTGTCAGTTAGTTTAAAGGTACAGAATATCTTTGTAGTGTTAGGAAAGGACTGTTTCTTAAACGTGGGTGACGTAGCTCATCGGCAGAGATGGTATATCGTGTCAGTTAGTTTAAACATACAAAATATCTTTGTAGTGTTAGGAAAGGACTGTTTCTTAAACGTGGGTGACGTAGCTCATCGGCAGAGATGGTATATCGTGTCAGTTAGTTTAAAGGTACAGAATATCTTTGTAGTGTTAGGAAAGGACTGTTTCTTAAACGTGGGTGACGTAGCTCATCGGCAGAGATGGTATATCGTGTCAGTTAGTTTAAAGGTACAGAATATCTTTGTAGTGTTAGGAAAGGACTGTTTCTTAAACGTGGGTGACGTAGCTCATCGGCAGAGATGGTATATCGTGTCAGTTAGTTTAAACATACAAAATATCTTTGTAGTGTTAGGAAAGGACTGTTTCTTAAACGTGGGTGACGTAGCTCATCGGCAGAGATGGTATATCGTGTCAGTTAGTTTAAACATACAGAATATCTCTGTAGTGTTAGGAAAGGACTGTTTCTTAAACGTGGGTGACGTAGCTCATCGGCAGAGATGGTATATCGTGTCAGTTAGTTTAAAGGTACAGAATATCTTTGTAGTGTTAGGAAAGGACTGTTTCTTAAACGTGGGTGACGTAGCTCATCGGCAGAGATGGTATATCGTGTCAGTTAGTTTAAACATACAAAATATCTTTGTAGTGTTAGGAAAGGACTGTTTCTTAAACGTGGGTGACGTAGCTCATCGGCAGAGATGGTATATCGTGTCAGTTAGTTTAAAGGTACAGAATATCTTTGTAGTGTTAGGAAAGGACTGTTTCTTAAACGTGGGTGACGTAGCTCATCGGCAGAGATGGTATATCGTGTCAGTTAGTTTAAAGGTACAGAATATCTTTGTAGTGTTAGGAAAGGGCTGTTTCTTAAACGTGGGTGACGTAGCTCATCGGCAGAGATGGTATATCGTGTCAGTTAGTTTAAAGGTACAGAATATCTTTGTAGTGTTAGGAAAGGACTGTTTCTTAAACGTGGGTGACGTAGCTCATCGGCAGAGATGGTATATCGTGTCAGTTAGTTTAAAGGTACAGAATATCTTTGTAGTGTTAGGAAAGGACTGTTTCTTAAACGTGGGTGACGTAGCTCATCGGCAGAGATGGTATATCGTGTCAGTTAGTTTAAAGGTACAGAATATCTTTGTAGTGTTAGGAAAGGGCTGTTTCTTAAACGTGGGTGACGTAGCTCATCGGCAGAGATGGTATATCGTGTCAGTTAGTTTAAAGGTACAGAATATCTTTGTAGTGTTAGGAAAGGACTGTTTCTTAAACGTGGGTGACGTAGCTCATCGGCAGAGATGGTATATCGTGTCAGTTAGTTTAAAGGTACAGAATATCTTTGTAGTGTTAGGAAAGGACTGTTTCTTAAACGTGGATGACGTAGCCCACAGGCAGAGATGGTATATCGTGTCAGTTAGTTTAAAGGTACAGAATATCTTTGTAGTGTGAGGAAAGGACTGTTTCTTAAACGTGGGTGACGTAGCTTATCGGCAGTGATGGTATATCGTGTCAGTTAGTTTAAAGGTACAGAATATCTTTGTAGTGTTAGGAAATGTTTTTGGAAAGGGCAGTTTCTTAAACGTGGGTGACGTAGCTCATCGGCAGAGATGGTATATCGTGTCAGTTAGTTTAAAGGTACAGAATATCTTTGTAGTGTTAGGAAATGTTTTTGGAAAGGACTGTTTCTTAAACGTGGGTGACGTAGCTCATCGGCAGTGATGGTATATCGTGTCAGTTAGTTTAAAGGTACAGAATATCTTTGTAGTGTTAGGAAATGTTTTTGGAAAGGGCAGTTTCTTAAACGTGGGTGACGTAGCTCATCGGCAGAGATGGTATATCGTGTCAGTTAGTTTAAACGTACAGAATATCTTTGTAGTGTTAGGGAATGTTTTTGGAAAGGACAGTTTCTTAAACGTAAGTGATGTAGCCCCCTGGCAGAGATGGTATATCGTGCACTTTATACTGTACTTAGGATGAAACGAAGAACAGATAGTTCGATTTGCTCTAATACCCTAAGGGAAAATATCAAACCCATTTGAAATTAACATTTGCTCTTGATGTACGAGGTGAATTTCCGTATGTTTTCAAGATTGTAGATATTTTTATCCTCCAGAAAAGAAACTTTTAATTAGAGTTTGATTTCGATTGTAAGAATGGCAAACCACGATTCTTTGCAAGGTTAATGTTATTTCATTCGATTATCTTGCAAGATTTGGCCCAGATACTATACCAGGTGGTCGATTACGTCTTGAACTACCGACCGCAGCATATGCAGAAAGCGAGAGTGCAGTGCACATTAATGTTGATTAACACCTAACTCTACCGATAATCTTCTTCGGGTATGGCCTTCGACCTTCAACAATCGATAAAATGTAATTAGTATCGAAATGTAGGGCTTACAATTACAGTCAGTTCCATTTATGGTATTGGACTTTCTCTTTTGTCTTTATTTATTTGCCTTTTGTTACGAATTGAATTTACATTTTTTAGCTTTATGATCTCAGAGCGCCGTGTTTTGAATTAATGCGGCGGTGTTACAGTTTGCAGCGGGGTCGTGGGAAAACGAAAGTGGGGATGGTTTGAAGGAAAAGGTTTTGATTACGTTAAAGGCACGTTTGACTTTGAGGTGTAGGGTTTAATGTATGCAAACGTTTCGTAGAGATCGTGCAATGAAGATTGGTGGAGGTTCGTGGTTATGTAAGTGCATAGTGGTCTTCAGGCAAGACATATAGTTCTCGCTCTCTTTCACACACAGGCACATCTCTTACAGTGAATATCGGCGTGGCAATTCCTAGGTACCCTAAAAGAGGGCAATTTAAAACTGTATGTCCAGTGATTAGTTATCTGGTCAACTACATATCTTTTATTTAGCTAATGTCCGGAAAGGTTCTGCAGAATTCAAAAGTTTGGCTTCCACTTTTTTCTCAGTCAGATAGTTCTGTATATCACATTTTTTCCAGCTCATGATTGGAAACTTCTCGACTGTTCTGGAATGATAAGAGACGTTGTATATTAGGATGACACTGTCATGTGGTAGACTCAGTGGGACTTTTCTCAAAGCATTGTTAGAACACAAGCAGTGTTCATTTCTTCTTGGTAGTAAATATTTGTAAATATTAAATTGTTAATTTTAAGACAACTTGATTATTTATTTCCATGGTGAAAAATCTCCTACTGAGAATGCACCACACGTCATTTTTTCGACATTTGTAAGCTCCTATAACTCCTAAACGAGAGGATTTATATAAAAAAAAGGTCTTATAAAAATGTGTAGAATCAAAAAACATATAGGTACAGGGAGTTTCATAAGAAATTTTAATATTGGTTAATGCTGGCCAATTTTTAAGTTTCTATAACAGATTTTTAAATAGCATGGAAAAATAATAAAGGTTCTACAATTATAGTTTTTCTAAAAATCAATAGTTTATGGTAACAAAGATAAAATGACCACTCTGTACATACATTTCTAGAAACAACAATTTTAATTCTTAGAAATCCATGTAATATAGATTCTAGCTCTTGCGATCTCTCTTCTAGAAATATCGTCACCATAGGCCATGACATGGCCACCGATCCAACCCACAGATGTCATTTTACACCATATTCGGTTCTCTTACCCTTTAGAGGAGCAATTTTTGTACAATTTTGTTGAAATTTGATATGTAGGCTCGATTTTAAATACTATTCGTCCCTATTACAATATCACTGTACGTAACTGGTTGAACGAGAACATTCCTCAACGGTGGATAGGAAGGTGGCCTTCATTGAGTGGCCAGCAAGATCACCAGACCTAACCCCGCTAGACTTCTTTTTCTGGGGACACTTGAAATCTGTCGTTTATAAAACACTTCCAACCAATATGGCAGAACTTAGAAACAGAATTGAAGTTTTCTAAAAAATTCGAAGAAAGTTTGAAAACAGATTATACCATTGTTTAGAAAAGAATGGAGAACAGTTTGAACAGTTCTGGTACAAAATGCGCATTTTTTTAAACAACAAAATTCTAAAAACTATTTGTAGAATAGCTTCAAAAGCGTGTGACTAATCATGTTTTATTTACAAATACTGTATGTGTTTTTGTTTAATGAAAGGCTTATCTTGTAAGTATTGTCTGTATTTCAAGCTTAAGAAAATAGGTGGCTTTTTGCTGTAACTTGAAAACGAAGAGACCAATTTCAGTTTCATTGGTGCCTAAATGTTTCTATTCTTATGCTCTTTAATGTGACATATTTTTGAGTTAGGGTTGGAGAAAGGGGAAGGGGTGATTTCAGATTTTGTACTTATGGTTTTTAAGGCCCCCTCTATCCGCTAAATAGCTTTCTTGTAAACATAATTTTAATATACATCTCTGTATTTTCAATAAAGAGGTGATAATGCAATTCTACAATATTGCGTTTGTCATTGTAGTGAACGAACGCATTGGCCTATTTTTATTTTCTTACCTCAGAAATTCATCATTTTAAATAGATTTTCATTTCATATATCACAAACCATAAGTATCCAATAAAGATTTTTGAGATGAGGGAGGGGAAGGAGGTCGTTTTGAATTTTGAATATATATTTTTTATGGCCGCCCCTTAAGGGTAATAACTTTCCTGGAAACATAATTTTAATATCTATCTCCGTGTTTACAATAATACATGTGGAAACTTTAAAAAAATTCACCTTTTTGCAACCCAAGTTGTAACAAACAACTTTAGAGGGCTATACAGGATCATGTTCTACATGTCCAAATAAATTTAAAATGTTTAATCGCAAAATAAAAAAATAAAATTAAATAAAAAAAGTCGCAATCGGCTATTTTGTTATTTATACAAAACTCACTGTAACTACAAAAATTTATAAGATATTGAGTTCAAATTTGATATAAGCATTTGGTATGTTACGATTTACAAGTGTACCATAAGCAAATAATTAATTTTTATAATTTTCAAAATTTCAATTTTTTTTAAGTTAACGGTTTTGGTTATATTCGACGTTAAAAGTTTTAAACGGCCGCCATTTTTTAAAATATAAAATAAAGTATTTGTGTTTGGTACACTTGTAAATTGTAACATACAAAACGCTTATATCAAATTTGAACTCAATATCTTATCTATTTCTAGAAGTACAGCGAATTTTTTGTAAAAAAACAAAATGGCCGATTGCGACTCTAAGGTAAATTCGGAAAAAGTTACTGAACATTTTTGATTTATTTGATCATGTAGAATCCGATCCTATCTAGATTTTTTGTGACAGTATATTTACTTTAAAAGATGAAAATAAAATTAAAAAATATAATTTTAAATTTGATTGTTTACTTATTTTTAACAAAACTAGATTTTTCCATGTTCGTTCAAATTATGAACAAAAATTTGTAACTAATTTTCCCGTTTTCAACAATTCCGCTGAACATTCAGCCTTATTAATTCTAGAATTTCCAATACGTTCACACAATTTTAACAATAATTAATTTTGTTTGTCCCTAAATGTTAATACACAATGCAAGTATGTTACATTTAGATGAGAAACAAACAATAGTAGTAGAATACTCTTCACAACTTTTCCCCAGCTGTTACATTTCATTTCCGTGATATTAGAATGTGCATTGTTCCTGTAGAAGATCCTCCAGGCTAAAGTATACTTGCAGTTCATCTTGCCACGTTATTATTTGCTTCCACAAGTTCTCATTTCTATTTCTGTCTTACATTCTCTCTTTTATAATTAATCAAACCCAGGATAACTCGAAGCTACCTTAGCATGGTTCATGACTAAGCACATTATATTAGCACATTTCTGATATACAGAGTTCATAAAGTATGGAATATATTTATAAAATCGTTAAAACGGCTGAACATAAATAGTTCCGTATAAGATAACATTTATTTCCAGTTTTGATAGTTTTAAATTTTTGCACAAATCTTGGATCCCCCATCTTGAAAAGTTGTCAACTAATATAACTACAGAACATTAAAAATAATTTACAGGTGGACAAATGAGTTGTGTCATTTAAACACGTAGGCCTACATGTTGTAGTTTTGAACTTGTCATATTCGAATATGCATAAACTGTTGCCCTAGACACACTAAATGGTTATAAAATTCAACTAACTACTTTGAAATTGTCTGATCAGTAAATATAATACATTTAGATTTTCTGGTTGGTTGAAATACATCTTACTTTTTAAATACCCAAATAAGAGAACAAGGTCAGGAAAAACTACAGCATGTACATGTTTAAAGGTAAGTATCCAACTCATTTGTCCACATGTAAATTATGGTTTTAAATGATCTCTAGTTGTAATAGTTAATAACTTTTTAAGGAAATGATATATTAAAAAACGAATTCCACCATTGAGTAAGAAAATAATGCAAAAATATGTGTGTCACATGACCATATTCCTATTTAAAAGTTAAATTAAATTTCAAGATGGCGGATCTAAGATGTCCAGCAAAATTTAAACTATTAAAATCTGGAAGTAAATGTTTTCTTATAAACATAATATACTAAAAACGAACTTAAAAAAAAAGATTTTTTATATATTTCATACCTTATGTACACTATAAATTCTAGGTAATCTTATCTCCGTTATATAATCGCCGACAGACATACCATGAATTGTCTACTGATCCTACCATTTGTGTTACTTTCTATCATTTTTAACTAGGGTAATTATATATAATTATATATATATATATATTTGTTGGTGAGATTTGTTGTTATATTTAGTGTTAGCAAATGCTTTACAAGTACAGTAAGTACGTTTTCAAATTTAAAAAAAAAACTTTTTTAACCAAAGATCGTACGACATCCTACAAAATCTCATTTTTCCAGTTTGAATGAAACTAAAACGTGTAAAAATTAAATTGTGTAAAAACATTGCACATACTTTCTCACTAACTCATCCTCAAAACCAAGTTTTACCGTCTCTTACACGCGACAGAGCGCTAACAAGTTAAAACACTTATTAGGCTTTAATTTTGAATTATATATTCTTATATGCATATGATAGTTGTTTTTCCATTGTGTTTCCATTAGTTTTATTAGAAAACATCGACTTGTATTTTCCCATATATAAGTTGGTTTTTTTGATTACTATACTCTATGAATCATGTCCATTGAGTAATAGCCAATAGGAGAGCAAGAGTAGGCTAATGCGCTGTTGTCAATTGGAACGGCTCACTGTACGAGGCTACCGTCCTCGTGATAATATAGTTGGGTAAATAAGTAGTTTTATTGTGTTTGCGTAGTTTTTTTATGAGTTTAACGATAGTTTATTGTTTTTATCAATTTAAACATGTTTAGTCTCACTTATACAGCGCTACTGAGATATTTATTTTAAAACATTTTTCGCTTTAACAGTAATTATTATTTCCGCTGTAATAATAGTAATAATTTAATCACAAATATGTAAATATTAGTTTTAATTTAATTTTCTATAAGATCCAATTTATGAAGAAACATTTCTATTAGGGCCTACATCTATTTCTCTAGGCGGAAAAGTATTGTTTACGTTGAGAAATTTCTAATTTAAAACGGATTTAAAAAAAAGTAATAAATTTTGCGTTTAATTTTGCTCTTTGCAACTAACAGTTATGCAAAATTAAATGCACTATCTGTGTTTTTTCTGAGCGCCTTAAAGGAACGTAACTGCAGAAGAATCGGGGTTCCAAGCTCTATCACAACTGGGAAACAAACTCGCACGGTCCCTATTGGTTTCTTCAAGGTCAGGTTGTCTACCGGTTCCTCCCTCAACGGAGCCGACTCGTGGCGGCTTAGCGGCATCTTTTTTATACAACCACGTGGTTTATTTTTACCGATAATTCACGAACTGTGATATTAGGGAGACTGACACTAGTACGTTTTGTTGGGGGTCCTTAAGGACTGCACTAGAATAAAATTTAGTCAAAATAGTTATAACCAATTTTGAAAAAAAAGTAATTTTGTGTTTTTCAATGCCACCCAAATTTTGAGTTATCCAAAAGTCCCGAGATGTGGCCAAAATATGCCCAGTTACCAAATTTAATTAAAATCGGTTCCAGCTTTGGACTGTAGAGCGACATCATATCAAAAACAACTTTTTAGAACTCAATACGGATATGTCCACAAAACCAGGCATAGATTTTTCACCCACTACATAATTTTCTTTAAACTACATACACGTGAGAAAATAACGTAAATCTTCGTTCATTAAGTTTGCTGAGAAGTAAAATTTGTAGTAATGAATACCGCCGATCGGTTTGTTTTAGAAGTGTTTACGGTTGGATAGCTACTTGGTAGTTACACATCATAGATTTACTGTTATTACACAATCTTCCATAACATATTTCCTGAACATTACTTAACAAACAAATAATTACAACATCAATGAATGCTTATACGTCTCTAGAATGAATTTTCAAGACTCTTCCATATGTAATTCACTTTCCATCTCCCAAACCTCGTAAGCCAGCTATTTAAGGAGTATGAGACAGCTAGAGAGGACGAAACGTTTTGTAATGGGTAAATTAGAGTTTGGTTGAATCTATATATTTAATACACAAACAGGATTTTTATAACGCTGAGTTTTAGAAACTACTGGACCTATTTTTAGGTGTCGTGCCATCTCGTCCAGGTGATATCTCATCCAAGTGCCATCTCATCCAGATTCCACGGACGTAGGGCAGGGGGTTAATTCTTTACCCGCCAACTAGTGCCATCTCGTCCAAAAACCGAATCTATTGTTAACTTGACAGGTCTACAAAATCTATTGGAACGTTTGTAGTAGCCTACCTTTATAATTTTATAAAATTCTTATTGTTCATAAAATTTCAGATCTTCCATATTTTCTAGCTTCATACTATTTAAACCCCCCTAAATGCTCTTTGCGTTTTAAAATCAAAATGCTATAAATCATGCACAATCATGTTAAAACTCGCCTTGTATGTAATACAGGGAGAAAACTAATCTTCTTGCGGGTGCTCCAGGTTGCGTAGTTCAACAAAAGTCTGTTTTAATGTTCCACCTCAAGGTTTGTAGAATATGAAGCTGCTTGTATATTAACAGAATTATTTGACATAAATTACAAATAAAATCTGAAAATATCCAAAGCGACCGTTAGGTTAGGTTAATCAACTGTAAAACTGCACTGGACGAGATGGCACTTTTTTCTAGGAAATTGGATGTCGGATGAGATAGCACTGGGATGAGATGGCACTACATCCTATTTTTATACTTGAAGTGTCTATAAAAAAGTCTATAGGCGTAGATTGGCCGAAATTCTTCATTATTCTGATAGATATTCACCAAAGGGCAGAAATTGTCCTTGAAGTTCAATTTTTCCCAGATTTAAATTGTCAAATATTAATTTTGTATATCACAGCTGAGTATATTTACAACTAATAAACATCACAATGTAATTGTTTAATCTTTATTATTATTACCGAGTTGTGAGCTCCATTTCAGAAAGAAAGCAAAGATACTTTTATATCGAAACACCTTTAATATTATACGAAGTTGTCCACATCAAAATAAATACAAACTTTTACGTCTTTTTTTTATTCTTGATTTATTGTTTGATAATCTACTCGGTTAGTAGTAATAAGCGCTTACAGTTTCGAACATTTGGCGTTTGAAACATTTTCAGGTGATTTTCCGCACTTCCCATTGTTGAATCAAGATAAAAATGTAAGTAGACATAGTCTAGGATCTGTAAATAATAATGTAGGACTGCAAATAAAACAATTTGTGCAACAAATAAAACTTTGCTTGAATCTAGTGTAAGCTAAGTAGTGTAGAATAAGGTAATTAAGGAATTAAATTGCCTATAAAATTATATGTTTTATTTGTAGTCCTTCAATAGTATTTACACATCCTAGACTATGCCTACTTATATTTTATCTTGATTCACCAATGGAATAAGGAAAATCATTCAAACGTCAAATTTTCGAAATTTTAAACGCATATTACTCCTAAACGAGCAGATTAATCAAACAATAACCAAGAATAAAAAATTCTTAAAATTATGTACAGAACCCGTAAACACCATTCAAATAGTGGTTCCCATAAAAATTTAAAAAGTTAGTAGTCATATTGAAAACGGAGACAATTTTTCAGAGTTTACAAAACAGATTTTTAAGTTATTTGGAAAATCAACAATGATTCTCCATTTTAAGGTTTTCTTTAAATTAATAGTTTATGATATATTAATAGTTCCACAATAAAAAAATAACTTTATATAGTATTATTAACCTTATTTACTGTACGTACTTTGAGTAGAGATACGTTTTAATAAAGCCAATACGCAACATTTCAAAATAATTTGTCGATTTTGTAAAATATTATTTTTTACTTTTAGTTGTTAAGCTTGTCCAAATTTTGAGTTATATAAAAAGCGTCAAAATATGCCGACATATAAAATTAGATCAGACTGAATAGCAAAGCAATGGACAGACGATAACCTGAAAATTTCTAAAAAAACATTTTTTTGCCCCTCAAAACGTACATTTCCGCGATAAAAAATTTGACCTATCACTTAATTTTCTCTATTAGAAAATTTAAAAATAATAAAATGATATTCAATACCATTTTTTGTTTTCAATTTTACAGTCACAGTTTAAATGTTAAAACCAGCAAAACGCATCAAATATTATAACCTAACTTTAAATTCTTTATTAAGTTTTAAAATAAAGCGCATTAATATCCATTTAGGTTATACAAATTAGCTCTGTAGTCACGTGGGCCAATTAGAAATATCGCCTAATTCTGACTGACAGCAATATATGAATCTAACAAGCGAGACATTTCACCAAGATTGCTTTCTACTCTTATTCATCAATACCACACAATGAGCCATTGTTTTCACAAACCTGTGTTCTCTTCGCATGAGTAACGACTCTTATTGCCAACCAATTGTAAGTAGAAAAGAGTGGGGTACTAATCAAAAGTGGTTTTCCTCATCGGTTTAATGTAAAACAGGTAAATCCTAAAATTTATCACTGTCGATGGGTAAAGCTAAATTATTTATTAAACTATTAAAGGGCTTGTACCTACAGATTGTCGCTCTTTACCTATGATTCCATGTAAATACGATCTTTTGTATTGAATTATTTAAATAATTATGTCTTATCATATGTTTATGTATTATATTGAAATTAATTTTGTATTGCATGTGTATACATGCCTATACTTTATCTTCGAAATTAGCAAAGTATTTTAATTCGAATAAAATGTAACCTAACCTAACTTTGTTGAATCTTATATTATATCAGTTACTGTTTGTAGTATTTTGAGATGAATTATCACAAAAAGCAGTTATCAAACTGACATTAAATTTTGAAGGTCGATGTAGGATGACAGTTAAATGATTGAATGTTAGACAAATTTGCTTCAGGATGAAAGTTTAAAAATGACTATATGAAAAATAATTTGTTCAAATGATTCAAAATTTTGTTGTCTGGTGCGGAGTAAGTGTTCGTACTTGTTGGTTAGGTTAGGTTAGGAGGTCTTATTTTATGAACCCGCCCCCCTTGTTCGAAGGCAAAATCTTCCCGGTGATCATCGCTTTATATAAAAAAAATGTGTTGGAGCGAGTGCCAGCCGACCCACAATTTAACGTGGATAATTCCACAGAGTGAATGCCAGCGGTGAGGTGGGCAGTCTTGGCTTTGAGGAGATGGAGAAAAGTCATTAGTCATTAGAGGGAATGCAAGGGATTCCCAGAATAGTCGAGTGGTTTAGTCTATTGTTGTTGACGCAATTCATTTAAACTAGAAAGTATCCTAATTCATGGAGCTTGTCGAACGTAGGTCTACGTCTTCTGTATTAATAGGAGGAAAAACATATACTAGACTGCAATAATTAATGAAACGTATAATGACGGATTAGACTTACACAGCCTAACCTAACCTAACTTCACCATTACTATTACTATTTTGGTGATTTAAGCCATCTCTGTTTCACATGAACTTTTAATCTTCCGAAGACACTCTCTAAATAAATATTCTTGTATTAGTTTACTGGAATATCGTACATTTCTTAATACATGAATTTTTACCGTCAGTGGTAAGCATACAATGCGTATTTTATTACTCCTGCAAAGAAGTCTTCATGTGGTTTGTAGATGTGGTATGGCAAAGAAATAGTTAAACTGTCACAATTTTGCGCACACACTCCTCAATAGACATTAAAAATACACTGGCACTCACTCCGTCCCGCATAAAAAAGGAAGGAGAGAACCTTTAACCCGCGAATACTCTAATAGCGTCAGGGTCAGGAAATAACAAGAGTTGGTTAAGAGATATCTAATAGGAAAGACCAAAGACTTTACCCATGAATACATAATAAAAGATGTAGATACAGCTATAATTCGTAGCGGGGATTCGACCTTTTAAAGACACTTCTGTGTTGAAACTTTTAGCTAGAAGTAAATTCCCTTATTGTTAACACAAAGGACGACAACATTGACCCTTTTACGTGAAAGTTTAACACACAGTAAACCAAAATCAAGCAAGACTTATGTTTGGAATAACTATTTTACAATTCAAAACGAAAGTTTTATAATTTCGTCATAAAGTAAACAATAATAACCACAATGTTTACTTTGCGAAACATAGCTTCTTATTCATTATATTCCAAAATGATTTGCAGAAAGATAGCGGTTCACGATTCAATCTTTACGACAATAGAAATATTTTAAAAATTAGCCTAGCCACAAAAAAATAACAACATAACAGTGCTAGAATTGTCCGTATATTTGAACTTTCCAAATGGAAAAGGCAAGTCAGCATCAGAAGGAGCTTTGAAGCGGTACCGTCTTGGATTATACCACCTTGGGAACGCGTGTCCAATCGATCTATCAGAAAACAATGCTATCGTTTGTTGCTTCTATTTCGGTGGGAATTGAGTTCAAACGCGTTCTCTTTCACTTTAAAACATTTCATGGTATTATAGGATTCCGAGAGATGTCAACCTGTCTGATGGTATTAGGGCTTAGTGCAATTAATGGTAAAGTGTACTGTGAATTACAAGAAGGACCAGTAACTAAGTGGTTTAAATAAGGAGTGTATGTACCATAGAGAAAGTTATGGGAATATCGGTTTTAAAATGTATTTTTTGGAATGTTGTCCTTCTACAGCCCAAACGAGCGTACCCATTTTGGTATGTCATCATATCTTATTTTTCCTCGGGTAATCCCCGAGGTATCCTAGCTGGGTTTACACTTTTTCATATAGGCGTGGATTAGATGCCACCAAAGGCGTATCAAGGTCAGGTGGTACCCGATGAGGAAAATTGCTCTCGACACCCTCCCTCACATTGAAATTATTTAAAACAAAGAAAAAAAAAAAAAAAGAAAAAAAAAAAAAGATACTTACAGTTGCTTATTTTATTTACGTAACCTTGTGAGCATAAGCACGTACAACCTTTTTTTCCTAATTTTGTTCTCTGCAAATTTTCAAATTTCATCATCAAAATCAATTCCTTTTGCTACTTTGTTTTCAATTGACAAGATGGCTAATTCAGAGACCCGAGTTTGACTCATAGTTTATCTAAGTTAACTCTTAATTAATTTAACCCAATGATTTGTCCACCTGTAAATTATGGTTTTAAATATTCTGTAGTTATATTAAGTTGAAAACTTTTAAACGAAATGAGATATTAAAAAAACCAAATCCACCATTGAATTCAGAATAAAAAACAACGTAAAAACACGAGTCACATGACCCAATTCCTATTTAAAAAGGTAAACCTCATTTCAAGATGGCGGATCTAAGATGTTCGCCAATATTTAAAACAATCAAAACTGGGAGTAAATGTTGTCTTATACACATATACCAGAAACGAACTTTTTATATTCAGTCATTTTAATGATTTTCTATATATTCCATAATTCATGAACACTTTGTATATAACCGAACATATCCGCGGATAAGCGACAAAATCAATATGCAAATAAAATGTGGTAACGTAAGTCAATATGCAGATAAAATGCGATAACATTAGTCAATATGCAAATAAAATACGGTAACGTAAGACGATATGCAGAAAAATGCGATAAAGTAAATCAATATACAGATAAAATGCAATAACGTATGTCAGTATACAGATAAAATGCGATAACGTATGTCAGTATCCAGATAAAATGCGATAACGTATGTCAGTATCCAGATAAAATGCGATAACGTAAGTCTATATGCAGATAAAATGCAAGAACGTATGTCAGTATACAGATAAAATGCAATAACGTATGTCAGTATACAGATAAAATGCGATAAAGTATGTCAGTATCCAGATAAAATGCGATAACGTAAGTCTATATGCAGATAAAATGCGATAAAGTAAATCAATATACAGATAAAATGCAAGAACGTATGTCAGTATACAGATAAAATGCGATAACGTATGTCAGTATCCAGATAAAATGCGATAACGTAAGTCTATATGCAGATAAAATGCGATAAAGTAAATCAATATACAGATAAAATGCAAGAACGTATGTCAGTATACAGATAAAATGCGATAACGTATGTCAGTATCCAGATAAAATGCGATAACGTAAGTCTATATGCAGATAAAATGCGATAAAGTAAATCAATATACAGATAAAATTCAATAACGTATGTCAGTATCCAGATAAAATGCGATAACGTATGTCAGTATGCATATAAAATGCCATAACGTATGTCAATATACAGATACAAATACGATAACGTAAGTCTATATGCAGATAAAATGCGATTACGTAAGTCATTTAAGCAGATAAAATTCGATAAAGTAAATCAATATACAGATAAAATTCAATAACGTATGTCAGTATACATATAAAATGCGATAACGTATGTCAATATCCAGATAAAATGCGATAAAGTAAATCAATATACAGATAAAATGCAATAACGTATGTCAGTATACAGATAAAATGCGATAACGTATGTCAGTATCCAGATAAAATGCGATAACGTATGTCAATATCCAGATAAAATGCGATAAAGTAAATCAATATACAGATAAAATGCAATAACGTATGTCAGTATACAGATAAAATGCGATAACGTATGTCAGTATCCAGATAAAATGCGATAACGTAAGTCTATATGCAGATAAAATACGATAAAGTAAATCGATATACAGATAAAATGCAATAACGTATGTCAGTATACAGATAAAATGCGATAACGTAAGTCAGTATCCAGATAAAATGCGATAACGTATGTCAGTATACAGATAAAATGCGATAACGTAAGTCAGTATCCAGATAAAATGCGATAACGTATGTCAGTATACAGATAAAATTCAATAACGTATGTCAGTATACAGATAAAATGCGATAACGTATGTCAGTATCCAGATAAAATGCGATAACGTAAGTCTATATGCAGATAAAATGCGATAACGTATGTCAGTATACATATAAAATTCAATAACGTATGTCAATATACAGATAAAATGCGATAACGTATGTCAGTATCCAGATAAAATGCGATAACGTATGTCAGTATGCATATAAAATGCCATAACGTATGTCAGTATGCATATAAAATGCCATAACGTATGTCAATATACAGATACAAATACGATAACGTAAGTCTATATGCAGGTAAAATGCGATTACGTAAGTCATTTAAGCAGATAAAATTCGATAACGGAAGTTTATATACAAATAACGGCCATAACCAATATCATAACAACTTTGTACTTTCTTTACTTATTCTATATCCATTCTATACTTACCTATTCCAAAAAGAAGTGAAATTAATAAACACACTACAATGGTCTAAATGACAAATAAAGACATCGAACCAGCAACATTCATTTCTTTATTTTTTAGTTGTATGGTTAAAAACAACTTTCTCTGACTAATATTCAATTGAGAACATTGTTTTATGACAAATGAACGGGATTTGATTTTTAAAAACGTGGGGTTGAAATTCCGAAAAAATCCCTAAGTTTATTTTTTAGCTTTTGTTTATTGTATTATTTTTATTATTTCGTTTTTAGAATTGTGTTTTACTTTTATGTTGTGTTTGATAAGGCAATCAATAAACAAAGTACCTGAAATGATTGATATGCAGTGTTTGAAGATGTTTGGTCTATCATGCAATACAATAGAGCAAATTATCAAATTACAACTTGTGTGGTACTAAAAGGGCAAAACATTAGCGTATGACCTCGCCTTATAGTGAATATTTATTAGCTCCGATCACGAACAGAGCACTCTTATTATTGCGCCAGATATATAATAGTAAAGATGAAGGAATAATCAAAAGGGGAGGGGGGATAATACGGTAAACTGTAAGATATAGGATGGGGATAATATTTTACAGATAGTGATTCAATTTACCATTTTTAGATGGTTTCAATTTATAAGTTACATATTTCATTTGGAAGTGTTTTAGTAAACATCAAAATATTTAAAATGCATTAGATTGAATACTGATTTTGTATAATATAATAATAACTAGGTAAAAAACCTCCCGGGATTGGTTTTTTTAAGGGAAAATATTGTCCTAGGGCAACGGATGTAGATCCTCCCTTCCGAGTGTGCCTCATTTTTGAAATTTGTATATTTTTAAATTTCAATATTTTTATAGGTTGTAGAAAATTAAATTTATTGCTCTTTCAATATTACAATCCGGGCTTTTCAAAAACGATGTTTTTTTTTTTTTTTCAGAGACTTTAATAACAAACAAAATGAATTAATTAAACTTGAAAAAGAACAAAATAACTTTTCAAAACTCATAACTATAGTAATCAAAACTAATATAGTAATAGATTAGAGAGATATATTAAGTGTTCTTTCATTTAAAACAAACCGTATGAAAATCGGCTAGTAGAAGTCCATAGGCATTAAATTATGTTGTCGTTATAAACATTAAAAAACCCCTCAAAAGTGCCTTTGTGAACGTGGGTTAGGTCACACGGTCACGTTCTATATTGTACTAGTACCCCCCCCCCCCGTTTCAGCATCACCCGCACAATTATAAGGTTGGGAATCTATGTAGATTTCTTAATAATTGCTAATTTTTTGTAGAAATTATTTTGCAAATTAACGATTCACTCGCGAACATTTAAATAGAAAATTAAATATATTATTCAGAATTCAAAATAAAGACAAATTCTCTTGTTTGACTTTGTAGATCTTGAAAAAATATTACACAAGTATTTTTTCTTTTTTCGATAAAACAAAAATAACTCAGTTAAAAAGCCTCAAAGTTTGAGTAAATGTCATATGCATTTACTGCAATGCCTTATGACGTCACAGAACTTTAAGGCTTTTTAATTCCGTTAATTTTTTTTATCGAAGATAGGAAAAATACGAGTCTAATATTTTTTCAAGATCAATTAAGTGATATTAATTGAATTTTTCATGAGAAATCTCAATTGATTTTCACAATCCAAAAATGGTTAAATTCGTCATTTAAGATTGAATACAATGATAACATGTTGATTTGATTTTTAAAAAGTATGGAAATGTTGGTAGGTGACTATAACAGTAGCTGAAAAAAGAGGCGTACTCTCTTTAATTGACCTCCCGGATACCCTTGATATGTATATATAATATATTGCTTTATACGACTAAACAAATCTGTCTATATTGTCCAATATTTGCAAATCAAAATTCGTCGAGAGTTTGTTATTTAATGCAGATTCAAATATATATGTAACTTACATGAAATTACTCGCGATTTGTTTTTGAAAAAATGAATATTTTGTACGTGACCGAAACAATAGATAAAAAAAAGAGTTCATGGGCCTCCCGTGTCTTACTTGTATTGTCTTCAAATTCAAGCATCTGTGATATAAACTAATAGTATCTGTTATACCATTAATTCTACTGCAGCGTGGTATATATATATATATATATATATATATATATATATATATATCATACGATCTGTGTATTTCTTATGGGAGATGCATAATTTTTTTAGAAATTTTGCGTTTTGATTCCTTTAAAATAAAAATTTTACAAAATCCTTTCTTAGTGAGAACATACATAATATAACGAAGGGTCCCTCCAAATTTCAATTGTCTAGCTTTTATAGTTTCGGCTCTACGTTGATCAGTCAGGACTTTGCCTTATATATATATGTACTAATGTTCCTCAGACCCTAAGTTTTCCAATAAGACCATCCCCCATCTCTATAGGTTGAAAGGGCGTGGCTGAGTTCTTTATATTAAGCGTGACCAACGTGATATCATTTGGAAAGTTTTAAAAACTTGATATTTTGATTTTACATACAAATTAAGTTACCATAGCAACCGATAATTTAAATTTAAACAAATAATAAATAATGATTTGTATTTACCAAGTTTATTTAGTTCATGTTTTTCCAATATACCTGACTTTGGAAATTTCCATCCGTCCAGTTTTGTTTTCTTCGTACCACTACCACCAGACCCTGAAAGTACGTGTTAAGCGTTCATAATTCAACTTCTACAATTACTTTAATACACGTGTAATTATAATATATTTTCTTATGTTGACAGGTAAGATTAAGCGGTTTACTACATACTGATGTAGCGCGCTGCAGATGAATGCACCAAGATAAGTTAATTACTCTTCATAAATTAAGACTAGTTTTATATTAATTTGTAAGAAGAAGCATGTTGAGCGATATGTACAAGTGCGGTTGTTCCAAATGTCAACCAGTCTTCATTTATCTTTCGTTGGTGAATGTGTGTTAAGGTGTGTCTTGGATCGTTGACAATTTGCATCCGGAATAAGGGTGTACGAGATTAAGACGATATTTTCATTGGTCCCGATATCGTCGACCCTGTTTTATACCACTGTCCGCAATTATTTGTTTCTCTTTTCCCAATCGTACTGATCCAAAATAGTAGACATATTTGACTCTGTTATACAAAACTTTACATAATATTTCAACTGAAAAATATAGACCTAGACTGGGAACTAAACTCAGGACGTTTACGCGCCAATTCTCTACCAACTGAGCTATCCTTAGTCGCTTCCCAGCACTGACTTTGCTTCAACACTTCTTACTTGACTTTGCTTTTTGCTGCAATTTTCGAGTGGTCAATTTAATTAACTCGTTAGAAACGACATTGAAATAAATATTTTACTCAACTTGCAGCCCTTACAAAGGTCCTGTGTTCGATTCCCAGTCTAGGTCGTATATTTTTTACTTGAAATATTATTTAATTTAACATTACTAGGTGGTAAAAATGTATAAACGTTAAAATCAAAACTTTACAAATAATCTTGTGTTAATATTATTGTTATTTTTTATAGAAACAGCTATTTCCTAATTAAATAAAATATAGAATTCACCACCCTCGTCTTTGCTTTATTTACAAACAGTTGGACAAACTTTCTAACCAGAAAAATCTTAAAAATTTCAAAATTGCAGTCTTAAAAAAAAAAAATTGTTTAAATTTGGTATTTAGGCTCAGAATTTCAAACAATTAGACAACCTTGTTAACCAGAAAAATCATTATATAAATTTTAAAATGGCACAAATTTCAAAAAAAATTTAGTTTTTTAAAACGTTTTAGTAGTTGGTTCAATTTTTATTAGCCTAAATTTGGTATTTAAACTCATATTAATAGCTCCTCCAACCCTACCTACAGACCATAAGTCTTGTGGTTTTAGTACACGCTTGACCTTTTATTATTTTTATTTTGTACGGCGTTGATGACAGAGAAGTATATATATATATATATATATATATATATATAAGTTGTACTTAGGTGAAACCACCCCCGTAGCATGTGTTACTGTGATACTTGAGACCTATGAAGCGAAGTTGAAGTTTTCTGAAATTATTATAATGATGTGGTGATTTTGTAAACAAATGGCGTCCTTATTTGACATTTTCTTTAATATCTCAAGTATTTTTAGTTGGATCAAGGGAGGGGGGGTTCGATTTATCCGTTAATAGCCGTCCAAAAACCTAATACGAACTATATAAATGTGTTACATAACCTAGAAAAATTGTGGTATTGCGTTATTTTTTATGATTAACAATTAATTCGTTGATTTTTATTAAATTTTAGGAAAATATATTATGATGAGGAACATGTGTGGCAATTTTTAAATCAAAATATTTTTAGAACACCTAAAATAATAATAATAAAATGTTGTAACTTTTTTGAATTATTTGCTGTTGGAATGTTTAGGATTACAAAATCAGGGATTTTAATGCTTGATACGTTGGCAATGAAACTTTTTTTCCCCCAACTTTAAACAAATTATATTTTGGTGTTTTTAGAGACATTTTATATTTTTTGTTTAAAAAATGAGCAAATATTTTAAAATTTGTTATTTTACCCCTACTACAATGATTTTATCCATATATTGTAACAAGTAATGGTGCCAAATTCCCTTGCCATGGGTAAAACGTAGCTGAAGTATCTATAATAGCTTACTGATCTGCAAATATTTCATACCAAGATCTACTAACCTTAATAAAAGAAATTTACATTACACCAAGTAACATATCGCTGAGTGTTTAAACAGCGTGGAAATATAATAAAACAAGAAATTTAAAACATCACAAAGGCGGGTTATCATGTCAACAATCGTTGGAAATCTTATGCGCTCCAAGAAGTTTCAGAAATTGCCCATAGATCTAAACACGTTCTGAGTTAAAAAAACAAACTAATATTAGAAATTAAAAGAGTCCTGATAAATGGTTCGGTATTATGACGTATCACGGTCAATCTCCCATGAAGCGTGACTGATTGCAGTTGGCAAGACTGAAGGCGTGATGATTTATTGGTAGCAGTTGTTCGCACTGTATAATTAAACGCCCAAACTTTACTTGACCAAGGTCTGCTTGTGATTGGTATTCAACTACCACACATTCATCTTGACCTTGCAAGGTCATTTGGCAATCTTGACTACCTTTGTAAAATTGTACTGATTCATCTCACGGTGAATTCAACCATTATTTGCTTCAAGGAGTTTATTGGAATGTCTTTTGTGAGTTTGGCACAACTGTCTTATTTAATGAAAACGTATTTCAAATGATTATGGCTTCTGGGCATTGATGTTTTGTTTTCAAGAAAAAAGCTAGTTGAAAATCTTAATTTGTTCGTGTTTATCTGTTTGAAAGCACTGTAAATTCTGATTTGATTAACTAGTTAAAAAAAAAAATACCAATTTAAAATCACAGTGATTGAAACAGGTGTAATCGCTGTTTTTCGATAATTACATAAAAACTTTTAAAGATAACCCCAAAATTTGTTGAGTTAAAACTAGAGGTAGGTATATAAAATTATTATCATCCGTCATTTTTCCAATATAGTGGCCACTTTTTATTTTTCTAATAGAAACCTCCATTTTTATTATTTTAGATACAAGATATTATTTTAATACTTTTTTTAATTCTTGTCTATTTTTCTTTATCTCTTACCGTTTAAGAGCTACAGCCACGTATATTGAAAATAGTCTGAGTGTTCCAAAAGGTGACGAGGAAAAGTTATCACCGTTACAAAATTTGTCTTTAATAATTTGAAACTAAATTATGAAAAAAACAAATCTGAAAATTATTTTCTCCCACAAATATCTTCATAGGAAGCAAGATTTGAAGTCGTTACTTCTTGTTGTTAAAAAACTCTCAGTCATCATCGCCTTATATAAAAAAAAATTAAGTTAACATAAAATAAAGACACATTGCATCGATACTAATAGCATCAGGGTCGGAAGAGACCTGTTAGGAAAGATAAGAGAGAGAGAGAGAGAGGGATCTAACCTAATACTACACAAAAGATGTAAATACAGCTAGGATTCCTCCGTACACGTTAAACTCATCAATATTCACGACTTTACCCGACAAAAACACAACAAAGGCTGATATTCCGTAATTCAGATTCATTGTTTATTGTAACTCCACATTCTGCAACTAGGTCGTACTAAAATTCCCAGATGTAAATTTGCAGTAATAGTCAGTTGTGTAGCAACAAGCTATTATCTCGTAGCATTGTCTCATACTGCTGCCAGATAAATTCAATCGATAGCATTATGCAATGGAAAAGATTATTTACCAATAGACAGTCAGCAATTTAGCTTTGTTATTGGATGCGTTCACATACTACGACCCTGCGCCTACATCGGATCACAGAATCCAGGCTTTCTAATGTACCCAGTTAAGTTCCCGTAATTACTAACGGGCAAGTTAAAGGGCAATCTTTATGTACGGATATTAAACCAGATGTCATTCATTGCCATAACAATCAAGCTGTATTTTAACTTTCTTTATTGTGTTATGATAATATTTCTTCGTGTAAAGGAGATTCGACTTTCACCTGTTGGTAAATATTTAGTTGTACGTCCAATGTTGTCTTTCTGATGATATTTTAATTTTAAAAGTTAAATTGGAATCTACAGAAATGTATTTCTTCAGAAGGTGATAATGAGGATGGCGTGATCTTATCTCAAAAACAAATCAGAACCGCTGTAAGGATACTATTCTATTTAATATATCTATCTTTAGGACTTTGTATAACTTATCATTTGGACCCTCAACGGTTCACTAGTCAGTACGTGCCTGACGATTCCGAGGGAATTTAGCTGGGTCCACACCTTTTTTCTGTAGTTTAGAGTAGTCTAAATCCCTCTCTTTAACTTTCCTATTAGGTTTCTTTTGACCAACTCTTGTTCTCTTCCGACCCTGACGCTATTAAAATATTCAAGGTCTAGTATTTTATGTTCTTTTCTTCTTCTTTTTTTTTTTTTTTATAAGGCGATGAGAGGTTTATTCCCATTGAAGAAAGTAACAAAACATCCAATCATTTGGCTTCCCCCTTCCGAAAAGCTGGCATTCCGGTTCATGCTCCCTTTCAGTACATCCCGTCAGAGATACCCTCAAGGGCTTAAATAGGCCCCCATTGAACATAATAGGCACAAAGAAAATAAACATGAATCGGCCAGTAAGATTGTTTATTGTATAGTATAAGAATTGTTTACTGTTCTCTGATTTTAAAATTTATCTAAATTTACTCATATAAAAATTGGCACTATAAAACTGATAGATTGGAGGTGTGGCGTCTCAACCGATCAACATTCCACTAGATCGATATATCATTCGATCGACAACCCGGTTCCCTACTGAAGGAACTGCTAATACATAATTTCTTTCATTCAATACGATAACATGACCTAACTATTCTATATCGCTTGTCTGGAACGGTTGAATTGGATTCAATATTGCCACTAAACTGATAAAATCAATATTTTTATGGTTCGGATTATACTAATATTACATTAAAATGTAGACCATATTAATAAAATGTTGCAATTTTTGAGGATATATTTACCTGTGAATTGTTACTTAAGGTCCACAAAATCATTGTATATGATGTTAATTTTTTAAACATAATACTTGAAATAAATAACTCAGTAGAACCGAAAGGAACCCAGCATGAAGACGGTGGTCAATGTTTTTAGAACGGCCAGTTGTCTGTAAGTGCCGGGGAATTATACCTCAGAGTAATCTAATTTTTCGCTGCTAGCTTGCAGGTTTGCACCCGCAGGGATGGTAATTCCCAAACTTCCCTCCTACTGTCGATCCAGTGTCTTGATACGTCACCGTTGAAGGGCGCAATACACTTACGGTATAGACCAATTGGACGTGTATATTGGACTATATCGGACAGTAAAATAACTTATAGGGCGTGTTTCATCCATTATAGCAACTAGAAATGTTAAAACAATCTATGACATTTATTAGTTTTCATGAGTCAAAATGAATCAATTCTCAATTTTTGTTTGGCTTTCTGAAACTTTTAAATGACACAAAAAGACTAAACAATATATATTTTAATTACTTTATTGACTCAATACCAACTCTCAGGGTTCTCTTGTACAGTACTTCAATAGACCACACCCTCCATCTGACCGGGATACATGTAATTCTACATCACAGCAAAGTTTCTTTCAATTGGCTTGTCTGCCCGAGGAATAAGGAAGGATGAACTCGTTGAATATGTATGTACGCTGCGGTGGCAACAGGCTAGCTCGGAACAAAGAGTGTAAAACACACACCTAGATCTGTCACTACAAAGCCAAACAATTAGTGCACAACAGTGGATTTGTCCTGGATGTATAAGAATAGCTTCAATGAGGTCATGCATGATTCCTTATAGTCTCGGTGTTTTAAAACAGAATGCCAATTATTAGAACGTATATATTATTACACCGGGAGGGCGAGTGTGCCCCCCTCCATTTAGTTTATCCATAATGTTTGCAATATCTATTTGGGACCAAAGTTTTTGTTTCCTCGTACTGTGTTTAAATATTTACAATTTTTGGACATGACCTAGGATCCATTAACTCGATTTGAGTGAATGTTTTTAAACATATCCATGTAATACATGATTAAACACTGTTTTTGAACGCACAGTTCAGTAGCGAAATACGATTTTCAATATCTGTTTCCTATCTCCAGCTCTTTCTCAAAACACTATCTGAAATTTCACTTTGTTTTATTGTCTAATAAAACTCGCCTCTTGTCCGTCTGTAAGTTGTCTACACAGACAAGACAATAAATTAAAACTTTGCATTTATATTAATTTTATTGTCGCACATATAGGAAACATATAGCGGTAACAAAAAAGACGTTGGGATCAATAACGGAGCAAAAACTATCGATTTGAAATTTTTTTTCCTTGACATATGTGTGGGGGGAACAAATAAAACTAGAAGTTATTCTGATTACGAATATGTATGTTTATTTGACGAAAAAATAATATGTTGGCGACAAGCTAAATTTAAATTGTCAGATAACATGTGTTTCTCCCCCTCTAACTTGAACATTCCGTGAACTAAAAATTTGAAAAATAAATTATTTGGAATGAATTTCCAGTGCAAAATCATATATTATAGTGTATTGTATGACGAATACAACTTAACACAATGAAGAAATGCGTAGCGTTTAAGTTTTAAAAGAAATTTTGTGAGATGTGAAAACAAATAATTCATTAGTTATAAGATGGACTGCATTTTCAATGATTTCTCTTTATTAGGGTGATAGGTAAAACCAAGTACCCTTATAATTCCATACGTTTGTTTGTCTAAGTCGCAACCCAGACAGACTGTCAATCCTATATGTACTAAACTTTGCATTTATATTCTTTGTATTACCCCACGTATAGGAAAAATATAGCAGTAACAAAAAAAAGTTACAGTTGCAGGACGTTAGACAGAAATGAAAACGTTAACTATCAATTTTAAACTTTCAATAAAATAGATTTTTAGTTTTAATACCTATCTATAGGTATGTGAGATAGTTTGCGTAATATTTTTGCATTGATTGTTAGTTTGAGTATGTATGTGAGTCTGAGAAAGTTAGTGCAGTATTTAACACGAGTCCGATATACGCAGACGTAGACTAAGCCAAGTGTTACTGAACTACTGCAAGTGATATCCCACATCTTCTTTTACGCTCGCGCATGCAGATGGCGCATAGTGATGATTCCCCTCATCCGTTTTCAGTTTTTCCCCTCGTTCCCTTCCAGTTTTTCCCCTCGTTCGCTTTCACTATTTCCCTCATTTCGCGCAGGTTCACCGTCCCATAAGAAGTTATCAATTCAAAAATGACCTTGAAGTAGCTAAGGGGCAAAAACTATAGAGTTGAAACAGTGTTTTTAATATATATAAATGTTTATTTGACGAATAATTTAATATGTTATCGTTAGGCCGCTTAAAAGACTTATAGACGACAACGACTACGGACTGACGGTGAACACAACTTTTACCGTTTCTTGAGGTCATGATAGGCCTACGTTAAGATCAGTCTAAAAACGGAAGTGGAATTTTTGACTATAACCAAACTTAAATACACTCGGTAAGTAAAACAAACAACCTTACCAGTAATTAAGCTTTCCTTATAGGTTTTCGAGAGGAAGTAGTCTTTGTTGTTAATTCTAATAAATTTTAAAAATAAATTGGTCATTGTTCGAAAACTGCAATAGAAAGTTCTTGTAAGGAATAACCTTACTTGCGTCCGTGCTAGATGCTTCACAGTGATAGTTACAAGGATTATTAATAGCCAGCCTGTATTTACCTAGCTACATGTGACATTACTGATGACGGCTGTACGAAGTGTAAATGAATCTAAGTAATTGCTGTGGATTTATCCGATGAAACGGTTAGAATTCATGTAATTATATAGATCGATTGAAACTGGTGTTAGCGCTGTTTGATTTGATTTGTACAAAAGTTACAAAAAACTTTAAGAGGTAGCCTAAGGAATATTTAAGTTAAAATTAGAAATATTAACAAACTTTTCATATCACCCGGTATCTTTCAAATATGACGGTTAGTTCTAAATTTTCTTGAAGGAAACCGATTTGGAATAAAACACAGTATTTTAACACTTTAAAACGCCATTATTTTTATGGCGATTTTTAATAAAATATATTATTTTTTGATATGTTTATCCATTTAGATATTATATGGATTTTAAATGTTTCAAAAATATGCAAATTTAATAGACGATTTTACTTATTTTATCAAAGACAAATTCAGGTGAAATATAAACTACAGCTACAGTTAATTTTATTTGTTCTGTAGTCTGAGGAATAACAGAATTATCGATAGAAAACAAAAATCATAATTTTCTGGTAATTATCTAGAACATCCACTGGCTTACTTACATTATTATTAAATGTAATATTTATTGTTTTTACATATACAATATACAATACAGGTGTAATATAATGTTTATTACACCTGTGAATTAAGGACAAATTGTATTATTAAGAACTGTTAATAACATTTGTTTCGGCTGTAATATTTTCTTCCCATCCAGTAATAATTACAAACCTGGGTAACCCAGTAGGTGAATGAAAGGAAGTCGGTAAAATTCTCTTCTAAAACATAATTTTTGAATCTGCTTTGCATTGTAAAATTTGCATACCAGCTGTTTTAGAGTTAAAAAGTATCAATTAACTACCTGATATTTATAAAGTGTATTGCCGGCATTATTTTTTTCCAGAAAAATAATTATTAATTTCTCAAAAATATTACGTTTTTTAGTCCTACCATGTGAGTAAAATAACAAAACAGAGACGTTTAAGAGATATATGCATACTACCAATACAAAACTCACCTATGCAGCCGTCTTCAATCGATTAAGAGTCCTCCCTGCAGGTCTAGTGGTTAGCGTTCTCGCTTCATGTTCGTGATTCAATCTCCGTGAATGCTCAAGCATTTACGGTGGTGATCCAGCATCATGAGACTGACTGAGGAGCTAAAATTTAGTAGCGAACTCTGGTTGAGAAAGCTAGAACAACGGTGACGGGAATTTCGACGTGTAAATCACACATTACCCAACGGAAAAACGTCCAACAGTTCTAGGCTATTCACGAGATGTTACGACATTGAGTTTAGTTTTAGTTTTGGTAATATAACATCTGAATATAAGGACGAAATAATAGAAAACAGCTCATTATTTTGTGACATCTGTTATATTGTGTGGATTTTTGCATGTGTGTGATTCTTTTATCTATGTGATTCTAGTTTTGAAACTCACCTTTGAATCAGTAATAACTTGGAAGCAGGGTGATTCAAGGAAACGGGGGAAAAATTTAAAATTACTATTTTTATCGGGGAAAAGGTTGATTTTTTTATTTGAAAAAAATACAGTTACCAACCGAAGACTTACTTTCTATAGACATCTAATGAGAATAGAAAAAAATAACAAAGAAACTTCTACTGTATGAAGAAAAAAAAAAGTTCAGATACTGTTGATTAGAGGAGAAATATGTAAAGGCATGGAAAAACAGGAATTACAGATCTAGTAATTGAAGTTAGAAACTGGTAAAGAAAGAAACTAGCACAGAATGAAGATAGTAGAGGTAAAGAGCCTGACGAACGAAAAACCAAGAAAAAGAGAACGGAAATGTCAGAAAAACCAAGGACAAAGCCAATGGATAAAATGAATATTGGTACCAGAGAAAATTGAATTATATAACGCAGCCCATTGAAGGTTGAATTATAAAAAATAATAAATACATTTTTGTATGTCATTTAATAGAAAAAAATATAATTTACAAATACGTAGAGTAAAATTATTTTTCGGTGATGAGCTCCATTTTTGCCCTACATACCGGCAGTCTTTTGTTGACATTTAGATAATTCGAAGCAACATTTCAATAGGAATTTCAGCAATTTGTCTCGGATATTAATTTGCAATTCTTCAGTTGTAGCGAGACAGCGATACACTAGTAACTCCACAAGAAAAAATTGCAAGTTGTCCGATCAAGGGATTTTGGAGGCCATGGTATGTCACTGTTTCTTAAAATTATACTTATGCTAAAAAATTGGCGTCAACAACCACTTCACTATTACCATCCATGATAAGTAAATGACAAGATGACGTGAGCTAAGATGACGTGAACTTGTTTCTATATACTAATAATCGTCAGGGCTACCAACACAAATTAACAAATTTCCCTGAATTTCTCGATATGCAACCAACTAGTAAAATTAAAAAAAAAAAAAAAACCGTTACAATTTGTGAACACATTAATCGTTTAATGTTTAACAATAAAGCTTCAAGTGTTGTTCTCGGTAGGAACAACCTTCTCATCTGAGTATGAAAGTTCCTACAACTAATATTTTATCTCTACAGAAGCTCATGGTAATTAATTGTACTAATTATGGTCGTTAAATGTTATAGCGTTCGAATAATTTAAAAGTGTCTCACAAAATCCACAGACACAATGCTAATCATTATATTTCTAGACAATTAAAAAGTAAACGTGTGTTAAAAGTGCTTTCTCCGAGAGTCTAGGAAGGGACGGAGGAGGAAGGGGAGACCGCGTGTTCATTCAAGTCAGTAAGGCCCGTGCCTGCGCCGAGCAACAATCAAAACGTACGCGAGTGTAGTCTATGTGCCATTCTGTGTAGTGTGTGTATGGTGTGTGTGTCTCTAGTTTTGGATTATCAAAGTGGAAGATAGTGTCTCAATTATGGTGAGTTTGTCTTGAAAGATACGCAACTGTCAAATGTATAATTAATGATTTTTTTTTTCTTGTTTGAAAACGAAAAACCTCTCGGTCGTCATCGTCTTATAATGAAAAGGAAGAAATGAACATAAAATAAAAAATGTTATAGATATGGAATATTCTAATAACGTCAGGATCGGAAACAAGTGTTGGTCAAGAGTTACCTGATATGAAATGTGAAATATAATATAACTGTGAATGAATTGGGTAACATTATTTTTTAGTTCATTCTCTTTACGAATTGCACGAAATGACCAAAATATGGGGGGGGGGGGGGGTTGAAAACCTGAAAATATAATGATAATCATTTTTACAAAGAATTAAAAAAAAAAAACCCAAATTTAACGTCATGTTTAATATATTTTGTATTTTGGCCTTTACTCTATATTTAAACATTTAATAACCATGAATTAATCCAACATAATTAGATAATTTTCTTATATTTATTTTATACTAGTGGAGTACCCGTCCTTCGTACTGGGTTGACGTATATTTGTATTGAGTGTTAAGGCAGTTTTCAAGGCCAGTGGGGCGATGCTCTGATGGAATTTCTAAATAAAAATAGGCTTATGTGTTAACCAGGGACCCGAAAAATGTCCATGTACAATTTCAGCTCAATGGGTCCAGTAGTTTTTACGTGATTGAGTAACACACACACACACACACACACACACACACACACACACACACACACACACAAACACACACAGACAGGCAGACAACATTAGATTTTTATATAATAGTATAGATTTAAAAAAAGTTTAAATTATCAAAAGTAAATTATATTTTTCCAATGTGGTAATTATAATTTTACAAAATCTGCAAGATATTTTAGTTTAAAACTTTTATTGGAGTTTTTAATAGTCTACACCATTGAACTATGATTATTATGAGTATGTATATGTTTATAATTTTTGGGACTTCCCTTTTTTGTTAGTTCAAAACTCTAAACTTTACGAATATTTTAAAGTTCCGTCATCACTCTACTGCCATAACAAACAAAAATATAACTGACTTTCATTTACCGTACTGCAATCCTTTCAAGTTCGTCCCTATAAGGATTCTTCAAATATGTTTATTATCCAGCCCAAGTGAAGATTTTTAATATATATCCGTTGGGACCTAGGCTACGCCAAGAAAGAAATGATTTACATATTTACGATGTTCAGAAAACTTGTAGACCGTTTTAAACGAACTTAGCCTATACGCTATAGACGCCTAGATCTAGCTAATTTAATTTTTCCAGTAAAGTCCGTGGATGCTACTTTTGGGTCATTACATTTAGAATATCCGCTTGTGTTACATAGTATGATGGGGCTGGGCAAGTACCATGATGAACAAACTTAGCTTATACTACGTACTGGATTAAGACTTTTTGTTCTACCAATACAATTTAATTTTCCAACAACGGCCAAGAGACGAAGTGCTACATTGTATGATGGGGCTGGGTAAGTACCATGATGGCGCCAACCAACATGTTACTAATACAGGTTGTGAAACCATAATGTACGACTTGATCATGAAATCATAATGTTATCAGTATAACATGAACAGTCCAACCTTCCGTGAACGGTTAGAAACATGAACTGCGTGACTGAATGCTAATGTTTTGTGCGTGCATGTTTGCGAGCTTTTATATATTATTTTATCTCTTACAGTAAAAATATTTATATTAAGGTCGTTAATATAAAAAGACATTGGACGTAATTGGTTTATTCTTAACTCTACAATATAAATAGTTTATTATAGTGGTTTTGCTCGTTAAAGGGTGGAGATGGTTTATTGTTTTGTTTTTTGTAGACTATTATTAGCGAATTTGCCGGGGAATATAGCTTTGCTGGAGTCTGGACAAAGCTGAGGAGTGTCAAATGACCGATTGTCATTCTGAGTCACTTCTTAAAATCCCAATTAAACGCGATAGTTAATTACTGTACAAACCATAAACGAATTTTTATAGCAAATTACATTGTTAATCCACTTTATTTTAGGTGTCTTCTTTCGGATTTAACTCTTTTCAAACTTAAAAAATAAGATTCAGTAGATATATTTATAATTTAATTCTCCATGTTTTTCTTTACGTTTAATAACCATGTTTTTCTTTACTTGTTAGAAATGATATACAAAGCGTTTAGAACAAACTTCGATGTACTGTTTCTTAGATAAAAAGAAGTCAAAAATTTAATACAATCGGAGGTCATTTCGTTTTTTTGTCCGTCTTTCAGTTCGTATGTTTCTCTCCAGGTTTCTCTTCCACATGTTCTTTTGTTTGTTGCAGGTCTATAGAGCTTATATTACGAATGTTAATATTATTTAACCCAATCGGGAGATAAGGGGGAAGGAATTGCTAACTTTTAATATATAGAGCTTACTCCCCCCCCCCCCAATATAGAAAAAATCCGTCAGTATGTTTCTCTCGAACTTTCTCTTCCACCAATCCCCACTGTTCTTTTGTTTGTTGCAGGCCTATAGAGCTGTTATTGTAAATGTTAATACTTATTATTTAAATCCCTCATTGGGGAATAAGGGGGGGGGTTGCTAACTTTTAATATATAAAGCAATCCTCCCTTCCTCTGAAAATGTAGGAAAAAGTTGTAATGGTAACAGCTATCGAGTATACAAAGTGTTAAAACTTCAAACAATAAGAAGTGGTCTATCTAGTTTCGTTGTACGTCTGTCCGATTGTATGTGTTTCTTACAAAAAAATTGGTTTTGTAAAAACTACTATACATAACTTAACCACATTTAGGTGCGTCGTTGTTTCAGTTAGTATGTTAAGTTTCATTATAGTAATACAATTCGTTTCAAAATGGCGGGTATTTAAATCTTGTAGATTGAAATAACCTAAAAAATAACCATTTTACAAAAAAAAAAATTAAAAGAACATTTTTGATAGTAAATATTTGGACAAATCCATAGTTGCGTTTGTTTTTATATAGGGTGAAAAGTAAACGAGATTCGGAATTTCTTGTCCGGTCATATTCCTGTCCTCTTCTGAGGAGGCTAATGAAACAACAATAAAATAAATAAATAAAGTTGTTTTTAGGCATTAATTGGAGGTATTCATATTTAACTATTAACTAAAATCTTAGAAGTTGTAAACAAATGACTTTAATGAAATTAAATAAGTATGAAAATTGATGTAGTTACTTATTCATAGTAAGAATTCAGCAAATCAGCTGTTATTATTACAAATAATTGATCATCTGTAACATTTTTTGAACATCCTGTAATATACGTAGGTTTTGTATAAAATTATCAATTTTTGGGATTGGCTCTTTATTCTAATATAAATATTTAAAATATTTATATTCTATTGAATATTTGTCTTCAAACTATATTATAAATTTTTCTATGTAAAACATTTTTTTTTTTTTTTTAATCCTTGGTTAACTCTAAAATATTTGCGCCAGAAATTGTGTCTTATTACACAACATTTAATGCATTTTACTCAAAACAATGATTTAAAAACTTTTTTTTAAAATTAAGAATCTAATTATTACGGTGTTTTAAAGAAAAATATTCTTTTAACCTTGACATTTTTAAAGAAAATATTTTTAAATTTACAGATCCGCCTCAAATATTACACTAAAAGTCGCATCTAATATCACTGGCACTTGTCCAAGCAATGAACTAACGGCATCTGCATCTAACCATGCCACTACTCGTTCTGTATTGCCTTATCCAGACATGTAATAATCCGATGGCGAAAGAAGTTACTCTTGTTTGGGCGGAACAAAACTTGGCGTGGTCCCGACCTTGACGATCCACTTCAGGCGACCTACTTGGGTTGGGTGGAATGTACAATTTTGATTTGCTACTTTATGTTCTTGCTGGTATGTGTGGTTGTTTAAAGTTGGTTTTATTTTAAATTGGCGATACCAGTTCTCACGGTGGAGTTATGATATATAATAATCGTGCACAAACTATCTTGGCTAAACAAAACTATATGTTAGTCCAGTTAAAATTAGCGGACGCATAAGACGAAAATTTTCAATATTATCGCTAACATGTTGCTTTGAGATATGTTTTTCTGTGGATCGTTGCGTGATTTCTCTGGGTTAATTTTGTTTAAGGTTGGTGTTTTCACCCTGTAGGCCTAATGCATATTGATGGTTAATTTATCCATCCTAATTGTTATAATTTTTCATTGTTTAAATGTTCGAACACAAATCACTGCAGCCTCTTAGTGACTGGCGGCGTCAAGAGCAGTCCACCCTTGACTACCAATAGCAGTACAAGTTTTTGTTCTCAACATCACTGTTGAGACTGTACACTGTTTCATCATTTTCACTTTCCGGTTGTCAAAGTTTCAGTCTGGGTCATCATCATCATCATCATCATCATCGTTAATTTCAGTTTCATGTTATGTTAAAATGTCGATACAATCAAATTCATACAGTTCATTACAATCATTAGATTTTATAATTTTCTCAGAGGAATAGATACTGATTTTCTACGACAATTTTTACTAAGGAGCATTACAAATCTACTTTTCTACAACCATAGTTTCCACTTTAGCCTTTTCGGCAATTGAAAAAGATTGTGTTTAGAAGTTCGGTGGGGAACTACCAAAAAGGTGGCACGAAAAAAGCGTACAGCGAAAAATGCGTACAGCGAAATATGCGTACAAGGGGAAACAGTGGTATTTGACGAGGGTATAGGGTAAATATGATAAGCGAAAAATGCGTACAAACCACCACCCCGGCCATCCACCCCTAAATTAGGTTAGGTTAGGTTAGGTTAGGTTAGTAAAAATAACTAAAAAGTAAAAAAATAAAAAATGTACCTGGGTCGTACATCCATACCAGTTATTTTCCAGTTTTTTGTCCATACTGTAAAATTTGCATTTTTGCACTTACAAGGTTTTCACTCTAAGTCATCGATATATAGTTCAATGGTTTTAAAAGATCCATTTACCCTAAATGTTGTACGCATTTTTCGCCTGTCTAAATGTTTTGACGTCATAGCTTACCCTCCTCAACTGTCAAAACTTGATCCTGTACGCATATTTCGCAAGATTCCTGGTGTACGCTTTTTTCGCTGTACGCTTTTTTCGTATATTCACCAAAAAGCCACGAATTTTTGGGCCGCTCTGACCCTACCGAATAGCCACGATCATTAGAGGGGATTAAGAAGGGTTCGTTTGCCAGCGCTGAAATGTCCGAAAAGCCACGACGGCTCAGCCAGGTAGCCGGCACCACCTCTGGGAAAAAGGGAATTGATAATTACCTATGACATAAACCATTTACTATACTACACTTAGTAGTTTGTAAAATAAAAGTTTATTTTTTATGATACAAGCATACTACAGGCACTACAAGCATACTTCGTACTAAAGGTTCGCCAGTCCCAGACATTTTTTTAAAAAAATTACCCTATTTTCGACTTTTACGTACTTCGAAATATCCAAAAACTACGATAATTTGAAAACTGTGATCTTCAAAAATCAATTTTGAAACCTTATTTTACAGGAAAAATGATGAATAAATCATATATCCGTGTCGGGATAGAGAAAGCTACAACAAAAATAGATACTAATATTTATAGAATATACTCTTTCGGCACTACAAGCATACTTCCTACTAAAGGTTCGATCGTGGCTTTTTGGACATTTCGTTCCTTGCGAGATGACCCTTCTTAATCCTCACTAATGATCGTGGCTATTTGGTAATTTCAGATGGACCGAAAAATTCGTGGCTTTTTGGTAACAGCCGTTCGGTGCGGATGGCAATAACGTTATAACTTGTTTTTAAGTTGTTCTTGAAAACCCACCCTCATTGTTCAGGTAGATTATTTCTTAACCAAACTTGAACTTGATGATAAATGCAATGGAGATGCTGTTGCATTTGTAAGTGGAAGAGATGACAATTTCACCGGCCTGTTTAGGTGTTGATCTATTGAAGCATAAGTAACTGTAATAATCAAAGATGTTTCTAATTGTGCAATTCATAGAAAAAAGAAAACGCATTCCATTGTCAATCACTGTATTGGAAGATCATTTTACCTGTTGAAATACTTGTAGAGGGCATACGTTGGTGCCCATACTCATTCTTCCCAGCCGGCTATAGAATGTAAAAATAATATGTACTTTTTACAATTAGTGCAATTGTCAAAACTTTCAGACGAATACATTCGTGTTTCAACATTTCCCTTTCCAAGTTTCTTTAATTATTACGACATTCCGAAAACCTGTGTAAGAACTGTTTTAAACAAACTTACCCTACTAGATAAAATGTCTTGATCTACCAGTACAATTTAACATTTCCTGCAAGGTCCAAGAGTCCAACTTTTTTGACGGAATTACATTTAGAGCATCTGTTTGTATTAATATTGTATGGTTGGGCTGGGCATGTAACGTGATAGCGAGAACAATCAACTTGTTTCTTCTTGTGAACATTCATGATCAAGAAAGCAGTAGTTTAGATTATCCCAACATTCCACATTATCTTTAGACAACCATTACATTAAAACAATACTAAAAAGACAAAACTAGATATACAAATAATGAAACTCAGATAAGACGTCAGCCAATTAAATTTGAATGAAATTGCAATAAGTTCGTGGTGAAATCAGCTGGTGATAATCTTAATTTATTGCAAGATGGCGCACAGGAATGTGCGCTTGTAACTGAATCTGTTATGTGTTTGTATCTTCAAGGGCAAAGGTTATGTACAAAAATAATATTAACTTTTTTAATTACAATTTTTTTATGGTATGGTTATATATTTAATAGCAATATATCTATAACTTAAATCACTAAATATTTTTGTGTGACCGTGTAATTTTATTGTAAAATGTTTAATATCAAATGGAAGGTTAACCCGGATTACTACTAAAACAAGTATAGAGTGACGTAAGATGTTGATATTATAATAATATCGTAAAATTACGAGTTTGTTGAGAGATATGAATAAAACTGTTTAAAATGGCAACAATTTTGACATTTTTCAGTATTGGAATAGTGTTCTATATTGAAATTACTATAACAATTATATCTGCTAGGATCTACATAATTAGTTTGAGTACAATCTTCTGTCAATCCCAGCTATCTTATTATTTACATTTGTCGACGCGTTCCTCCATCTTCGTGACTTAATTTAGTACTGTATTGGTTTTTTTTTCTTAATTTTCGTAGAATAGGTGGAAAATCTTCAAAGGACAAAAGGAGACATCCGATCTTCGTGGGACAAGGAAACAAGAAAGCTGAGAAACTCTTCCTATGGGTATTTTTTGATTGTAAATGTGGAAAAAGTCCGAACGTTATGTACCTGCGCGAAGGGCGAGCTAGACCTGACTGGGACAGATAGATCATGCAGGAGCCCAGGTTTGGTGGATGTAGTGTTCAAGGTGAAGGATGCATTACCAAAGTAAATACACAAGAAGTGGGGCTTTGAGCTTTGCAAGAGGCGGAGCCTAGTGGTAGGAGGCGTGGCATAACTATATATAGGCGTGTCCTTAACTGACGAAACCGGTACTAAAGTATGTCTTGAAGATGACGAAATTCCGAAACGCCTCGACAAATATTAATAATAAAAAAGTGCTAGTGTTGGCAGAAAATTGTACTCAAATTGAGTGTTCTACATTAGCATACTATAAGCCCCCTGTACTAAATTTCATGTCCCTATTTTAGTTTTTGTGACCGGGACAGAGTCTAGTCAGGTAAAACCTTGCGATAGATCATGCAGGAGCCCAGGTTTGGTGGATGTAGCGTCCAAGGTGAAGGATGCGTTACCAAAGTGGAGTTTCGGAATAGGCGGAGCCTAGTGGTAGGAGGCGTGGCATAACTATATAGGCGTGTCCTTAACTGATGAAACCGGTACTAAAGTATGTCTTGAAGATGACGAAATTCCGAAACGCCGAAACTCCGAAACAAATATAAATAATAAGAAAGTGCTAGTGTTGCCAAAAGATTGTACTCAAATTGAATGTTCTATATTAGCATACTATAAGCCCCCTGTACCAAATTTCATGTTCCTGTTTTAGTTTTTGTGAACGCTATTATGTTTCCAACAATAACGAAACGGACGGGATATCGAAAATTATGTTTTCCCGTTTCCCGAAACGTGAAGGTGAGTCAAAAACCGTCGAAATTTAAATAACACGAGAGATTTTAAACTGGCCGCCATTTTAAACAGTTGTTTGGGTATATCTCGTATGTTATTTAACTTACAACACACTAAATTAGATTCAAATTTGTAAATTACATTCCGAACGTAATAGTGCAGTACCAACCCCGCATTCCTCTGATAACAAATTCCGAAGTTATTGAAAAAAATGTGATTTGTGTAATTACTGATACGAGCGTAGTGAGTGGAGGCTTCTTCACATTGTACAACTTCTCGCTCCGTTAGAGACGAGACAATGAGCGAAATGAGTGGAGACTTTTTAGTAGCCTATATACACATCCAGCTGAGGTCAAGAAATAAGTAATATACATAATTACGAGGTTCAGAAAACCAGTGAACAAACATAACCTATACTGGGTAAGACCCTTAGTCTACCAATTTAATTTAACATTTCCTAGAAGGGCCAAGAGACCAACTTTTGAGCATTACGCTTAGAGGATGTGTTTCATTGTATGATGGGTCGGGTAAGTACCATGATAGTACCCTTCACGTTGTTGTATTATAAGCCGATGATCGTGAGGTTCGACTTTAAGCAACAAAAACGGAAAATTTTGTATTTTTATATTTGAGTTTTATATCTGACGAAATCAATTCATGTATGTAATTTTATTCATTTTTGATGATGTGTGACAAAATAGACGAAACAAGCGTCAGGTTATTGTACTAAGTTTAAGAATCCTCTAATTAATCTAGAATGGATTGTCCTTAAGAAGAATTTCTCATAATGAAAGTTCAACGAAGACCCTCACAATGCGTCGTTACATCATTGGATATCAGTCTATTTTCAGTCTGTACCCACATAGGCCTGACACATTTCATTATGGACAATACAATACGAGAATGAGAGAGGGTCAACAATCTTCCTTTCACTGCAACACACGTGGGCGTGAGACTTTCCTCGCTCAATCAACCAAATTTGGAAGCCAATCAGGAGATTGCTATCCCTATTAGCCACACTTATTATATAGTCTGTAGCCTAATTATGTTTTATGTGACCAAGACGTGACTGTGTTGTCTGACCTCAGATATTTTAGAAACGAAATATACAGGGTGTCCTTAATAACTGCGTCACCTTTGGGATCTCTGAAACTGTAAGATTTACAGAAAACTAATCAATAAAACATTACACATTACAATAATAATGAAAAAGAACTGGTAAGTTGGAATTTTTAAGGGAAAATATCTGGAGATCTTCTGAAACTATAATGGTCTATACATCTTCTATTTATTTTTATAATATTTTGAAGTGAAAACTTCTATTGGTACGCTAGGTACGTCAGCAAAAAATCGTCAAGCTCTATGTTTATTTATTTGTTTTATAACGTTTTCAGACTCCATAGCCAAACTAGTATTCAATGCAGATATATTGCAGAAACCTTTTTCACATACCTATACATATTAAAACAAAAAAATCTACGAAAATTATTGCAAAAAGTTTCTCAGAATCCCATACATAGTCAAAATAATCAATGTAAAAATATTGCACAAACTTTCTCACATATCCATACACATTAAAACTAAAAATCTACGAAAAATATTGGATTAACTTTCTCAGACTCCCATACATAGTCAAACTAACAATCAATGTAAAAATATTGCACAAACTTTCTCACATATCCATACACATTAAAACTAAAAATCTACGAAAAATATTGCACTAACTTTCTCAGACTCCTATACATAATCAAACTATTAATATTTAATTTTGAAGTGAAAACTTCTGTTAGCTCGCTTAGTTCGGGAGTAAAACTGTGATTCACGTCAGAAAAATCATCATGATCTATGCTTTATTACATGGTTTTTAACTATTGTATTAAGTAATACAATTGTATTAAAAAATTAACCATTACATTTAATTAATATTTTTATTACATTTTTTGAAAGTTTAAAATTTATTATTAGTTTTTAAAATTGAAAGTTAATGTTTTCAGTTCAGTCTACCGTCCTTCGACGGTAACTTTTTTTTTCCCTAGATTGATTGGTCTAAAACGAAAATAGTCAAGTTTTTTTTCTGAAATGATTATTTTAGTCTACAAACTTCAGTGCGAACATATCTTGTATTCTGCTATGCAAATGGCGACTCTAAAAATACATTCATGTTTTGTAAATCAAGTAATTCTGGCTAGCATTGACCTTTAAACGTTTACTTTGAACTGCTTTGTCTTATCTTCTGAGAAGGGGTAGTCGACAGTTTGTTTATTTTTAAAGTTGAAGATAAATTTAGAAATACGAATAGAAACATTGCTTTGTCTATTTGTGTTACCATTTAGTAAAGGTTATTAGGTAACATTTAGGCAAGTTGATTACCACAAACAAATTGTAAAGACGGTAGTAGTATTATATAGAGCAGAAACGTGAAAGACGACGCTGATGAAGAGGATGGGTTATGGATCAATGGCGGTTTGGTTTTTATGTTATACTTAATAGATGTGACACAGAAGGTTCAGAGTAAAGTGAGGTTAAGTGTGAGATGAGTGAAATGGAACGAAACGATCTGATAACATAAGTTGAGAAATAGGGTGTGGAAGAAGACCAATTAAGATTTAGTTGGAATATTTAAGAAGTCATGTTATCCGAGAGTTCAATGTCTTACGTTTTTACTGTATCCTAACCTGTACGGTATCTCCGCTAGCCAGGTTAGGTTAGGTTATATTTACCATAACCTTTATGGTATCTTCGCTAGGTTAGGTTAATATTGATAAGGTTAGGTTACTTTACTTTATCCTAACCTGTACGGTATCTCCGCTAGGTCAGTTTAGGTTAAGTTAATTTACCCTAACTTTTACGGTATCTCCGCTAGGTTAGGTTAATGTTGGTGAGGTTAGGATACATTTGGTTATTTTACTTTATCCTAACTTTTACGGTATCTCAGCTAGGTTAGGTTAATATTGATAAGGTTAGGTTACTTTACTTTATCATAACCTGTACGATATATCCGCTAGGTCAGTTTAGGTTAAGTTAATTTACCCTAACTTTTACGGTATCTCCGCTAGGTTAAATTAATGTTATTGAGGTTATGTTGGGTTACTTTATTTTATCCTAACCTGTACGGTATCTCCGCTAGGTTAGGTTATTGTTGGTGAGGTTAGGATACATTTGGTTATTTTACTTTATCCTAACTTTTACGGTATCTCAGCTAGGTTAGGTTAGGTTACTTTACCCTAACTTTAACAGTATCTCCGCTAGGTTAGGTTAATGTTATTGAGGTTAGGTTAGGTTACTTTACTTTATCCTAACCTGTACGGTATCTACGCTACGTTAGGTTAAGTTAATTTACTCTAACCTTTACGGTATTTCAGCTAGGTTAGGTTAATGTTGATGAGGTTAGGTTACTTTACTTTATCCTAAACCTTTAATATATCTCCGCCGCGTTAGATTAGTGCGGGTGAAGTTAAGTTATGTTATAAGAACTAATGAAGATGTAACAGTAGATAACACGGAAATAAACAATTCTATTGACCGAGCTCAAATATGCGTAACCTTTGACCGTTAACTAGTCAAACTGCAACGAGATAAGAACACGCCTAAACAAACTGAGCCTCGCCGATCTCCGAATACTATGGCCTATATCAAACGGATTACTTCCAATTAACGACTATTTTTTGCTTGATTCGTTGATGTTGGCTTTATATGCCTTATGAACATTTGGTAAGAAGACATCTCTTTCTTTCCTAATTACATTCTGGAATATGTAATATTTCTTTTAGATAGGCAGTGAAATATTATTTCTTTCAATAGATAAGAAAAGGTAGAATTTTCCTTTCTAAGAAAGAGGTTCATTTATCCAGTGACTCACAAGTAATTTATAAAATAATTTCATTTATTAACAGTTGCTTGTTTTTCGAAAATAATTAATAAAAATAAGATTGTTTCTAAAAAAGAAAAGTATTCCTGTGATTTTTAAAAAGAGGCGTAAATAATAATTCTGAGATGAAAAATATCTTCAGTATGTTTGAAGGTATTTTTACGAGATAGGATAAAACTCGAACACAAGATCTCACAATTATTACGTTTTTGTTATTGTAGTATTACTTAGTTATTAGTTATTGTAGCTCATGTATCACTGAGGATGGCGACTTTGTTGTTGAAACTCGTTTGATTATGTAAACGTAATTTTTGTGAGATCTTGTGTTCAAGTTTTATTCTCTCTAATATTATATCACAAATCAAGCTCAATATTTATTTATTATTTTTACGGGTTAAAAGTGAAAAGTGATGAAGGTGGGAAATAGCTTTAAACATTTAGTTTCGGAAATTTAAATTACGAATGCAAAATGTTTTATAAGTAATGAAATACATGTTTTCTTAAGTATATAATTACTATTAAACGAGTAATTCTTGTGTTTTCATCTTGAAAACGGATTGAAGGATTTTGATGAAATATTAATTATTTATATAATATCTAATATCGAAAAACTCACTTAGAAGGTCAAATAACCACCACATTGTTAAACTAAACGTTTTAGATTCAGTTACTTCGAAGTTATGATCACTTTTGCTACATTCTTTAGCTCCCTGCACTCTTATACATGTTGCTAACTGACACTCTGCCTAAAGGTTTATTACGTTTATCAATAGTGCATAGGCAGACATTCGCAGATTTATGAAGTATTAATACACGATAAAACATGTTCCAATAAATATTTTGGGTAAAAGCGTAAAAAAACCATATCTGTTTCATTGAATTAATGGTTTTTTAAGTCTTCAAAGTAAATTTTAGAAACTAAAGTAAGGTGACTAAAATATGTCAATTGCAAACCTAACCTAATCTACCTTCGAAATCTCTTTTAGCAGAAAAATGTGCTAGACCCTTCTGACCCTTGTTAACTGATTATACGGTGTTCAGGTCACTGGCCACCTAAATCAACGGAACCTAAATAAATATTATAGACTAATAGAAAAATAAATCTAAAGGACACATTTAAAACTCTAACAAAAAAAGCTATTTACGAAGCAGTGAAACAAATCGAATCTGTGTTAAACCTCATAACGCGCACCTTGCCATGATTTTGAGTTGCTTAGACCACCCACCGCACAAATATGCAAAGCGTATATCACCAATTATCGGAGACAGAAGTTAAAGGTTGAAAATAAATTATTTATTATTACACATGTTAGTTAGCGTAGCGGTACATTTATTTCTTATTTATATTTTAGGAAATAGCTTCAGCCAAGTAGTATCTTGTTAAATATCATTTTTGAGAAAAAACATAAAGAATACGTTTCTGGAAAGAGTAAAAGGTGACAACACTTCGGTAAGAGTAAACTCGGGGCTCGTATAACTCTTGTGGAACTTGGAATTGTTTGTTTTGTTACTAAACTGATTACTGTATATAAAATGTAGTGACTTTAACGGTGGGTTTGTAGTGTTGCGATAAATAGAAACTCGTAACAATTTGAACTTGGTTGCACGTGTTAAACAATGCCTTTAGAGGTAATAATGCAGAGAATGACCGCAGCAGTAGAGCGTGCAGTATCGTATAACTCACAGGGCGCTGCCCTCCGCCTGTTTTGTTCAATTCTTTAATCTTAAAGTAACAATTAAAGTAAACACAGTGCACAGTACCAGTGTATGTAAAAGTAAAAATGTCTTGTCCAAGTATAGGGTTAAACTGATATAATAGGAGTGAATTTATTTTTAAATATGCAATTTTAAATTATGGATGTACTCTAATGGTATTTATATATGGATAGGAAGGTAAATGTAATCGTAAAAAAAAAATCTACCTCCGTTCTTTGACATTTAACTTCACGTTAAATGGTCTAACGAAATCGAAAAAGTGATTTTTTCCGTCCGTCGTCGTTGTCGTTTGTACGTAAACACGGTAGCATTCAAAAAATTAATCTGTAACACGAAATTTAGTATAGTCTGTTCATACATAACCCTGTTGGAATTCAGAAAATTGTATTGAAAATGTAAAAAAGGCGGCGATTTTAAATAATTGTTAATATCCGGTATATTATTCTACTAATCAAGGCAGTTGGACAAAAATTTGCAAATTTCTCTCTACTATGATAAAGATCAAAGTTATTGTCAAAATCGTACCCTGACTTAAAATGAGATATTCGTATTGTTATGAGATCCAGCAAGCCGAATCACCGATGAGCGTATTGAGTGGAGATATTTTATATACATACATCTACGAGACCTTACATTTTTATTTATGAAATTTTAATTTTCTTTAAGACCAATCAGAATATATTTGAAATCAATCAGCACCACCACGAAATACCCTATCCGTCAAAATTTTGTTCAATATTAAATTTTTTTAAACGCGTATTTTACTCTTCTGGTTTTAAAATTGTTCAACACACTTCCAGAAAATATGAAAAACAATGGTTCTATCCCGACATTCAAGAATTCACTTCTGAAAAAAGCTTTTTACTCTCTGAAGAATACCTTTATATATTTACCTAAACTCAGTCTGCAGTTGTCGAGAAGATATTTTAATATGCTGTGTTGTTTTTTTTAAATTGTAGCTATACCTGTGTAGATGTACATTTTTTAGTACCTACTATTATATAAGATATGTTTGTAATCCATGACATGTCACATGTTTCTTTTATAACAAACAAAATTCATGGATTGAATAAATAAATGATAAAGTACTGATATAAAAAATTACGAACTTCATAAAACTTGTGTAACAACGGTTTTATACAAACTTACCCTACTGGATATAAGACTCCTTGATCTCTTAAATTTAACGTTTCCTACAAGGCTCAATTAACCAATTTTTGGGTGCTACATTTAGAGAGTTTGTTTGTATTATAGGGCTGGATAAGTACCATGATGGAGCCCATCAACTTGTAACTCAAATTATAGTGAAATTACTGTAAGTACCAGCGTAAAATTAATTTATATTTAATATAAAATATAATTTTACTTCAATCTGTAAAGGTCGTACAAGAAAGATATAAAGGAGGAGTGTGTGTGAGTGAGACAAAGTCTAGAAACTCTAGCGCCACCTGTAAAGCTTTGCGTCTTTTGATTAGAGACCCCACTTTACTCTAACGGCAGATCGACACTATCCTTCAGTAATTCTAACCTCAATTTCAAATCATTTCCTCTACCGACATCTAAATTAGCTGTAAAGTGCCGAGAGCCGGCATAAATCCGTAATTTGTTTCCACGGCTTGTACCTTACCTCCATTGATTACGTAGGTTCAAGGACAAGTGACTGACCTCTGTTTCATGTCTGTGTACCTAAAATGAAAGTTTACAAACAGTTCGGTCGGAATAAAAGTAACACTTTCTAGGTAAAGACAAATGAACGCGAGAAGTGACAGTAATAATATTAATATGTAGTTCAGCCAAGTTGGGACGAAAATTTGCAAAAATATATAAATTAAGTGGCAGCTCTTTTTGATTTATTCTAGGCGTTGTAACCTTCAACGACCATATTGTTTTCCTATTTCATCGCTCTGGTAATTTGCAAAATACCCTCTTAGGAGTTTTCCGATTACGGGCGTAGGACCCCAGCTGGATCTTCATTTTTTAAATGAAGTTTTAGGTTAGATCCTTCTCTTTCATCTTCCTATCAGTTCTCTTTCTTTACCAACTCTCTCTTCCGATCTTGATGATATTACAGTATTCTAGGGCTAAGAGTCTTTATTTTATGTTCTTCTGTCTTTTTGTTTTATAAGGCGATGATGATCGAAAGGATTCTACTTTTTAAACAATACGAATAAATGTACCTAACCTAACCTAATAAATATACCTAACCTAACCAATACCTAACCTAACCTAATAAATGTACCTAACTTAACCAAACCTATTAAATGTACTTAACGACCTAACCTAACGTATAATATTAACTTTAATAAAAATTGGGAACTAGGCTATATCTCACCCAGTATTTGTGTGTTGCTTAGAAAGGAGGAAGTCCATCTCGACCTAAAACGATTATCGATATTAGAATTGTTGATTTGTTTATTCGATTATATGAAAGATTGCCATTTATACAAATACTGAACCTGAAGGCAATACAGCCGGCTATATATCACATCACACTCTGTATCTTATCTAATGATCCGAGCCAAACATACAACTTGTAAAACACGGGTCAATCTCATAGACACAAGATAACCTTTGCACTTACCTCTGGCGTCGGAGAATGTCTATTTACAAAGGTTACAAACATATTTTAATCTTTTAAAGTCTGCCAAAGTATAAACGTGTTTCTTATTACGATTTAACCTTGTGGGTCACCCGTCACACCTATATAACCTATAAATCCCACATAACCTATATAATCATAATAATAGGCTATTATTATTGCATATTGGCACGATTTACGTATTATGTAATGACTAAAAGTGCATAATGTGAACTGAATTAAGTAAATCCATTTTACTTGTTCCGTAAAAATGTAATATTCATAGTGTGTTAATCAAGCTTAAATCTTCGGAAGTAGAGGCTACTTGGAGTCAAAAAAGTTTGAGCAGGGTTAAGTGCAGATAGGATAGTGTGGGTAAACTAAACAAATATGAGTTCAAGGTCAAAAAGACATTGAGTACATATTGAATCGAAAACAACCAGCAATTTCAAGAAAGGATAGCAACGTAAAAGAGCGACAGAGAGGGTTGATTTACACACATGTGTATACTGGATGAGTAAAAACGAAGAACTTAATATCAAATTCAGAAAGTTGAAATGGCTGTTGGGACGGCACTTCCAGCTGATTATGTATAACAACTATTTCTATACAACCAGGTCCTAAAAACCAAACGGGGTTACGGCAGCTCTGGAGTTGCATCAAGAGTATTTAAATAATACAAAGCTTTCAATACAGGTTACTACGGAGTATTAATGCGCATGATATGTTTGAAATGATAATCTCCACCTGACTTGGAGATGCCCACCTTTGGAGAGGAAGTGAAAAAGGGTGCCGTGAAGCATTTAACAAGAATTTGCAGCTATGACAACGAGGAGGTGTTGCAGCTGCTTAATTCCAATGAAGATGAAGAAAACCACGCCCCAAGATATGATTTTGTGAATGAACATTTATGTGGTTGGAGCCCTGGTCATAGGATTGGAACTGATATTGATTTATCAGGATGTATATCAGGTTAATATTCACTGTGACGAAAGCTGAATATACACCTTTCTTCATTCAGTCTTGCTTTAAAGTAAGGCTACGTTTATCGGGAACGAGACGGAAAAGTTAGGAAGTTTTTCCCGTCAGAAACTTTTCTTTACGTGGCTACACTGAACGGGAATGGAACTGAAAGACGGTGCAAAGAGTTTGGATGGTGTAACAGAAAATAGATCAGCTGTTGATACTTTTAGTTGAGTTGTGATTATCACGTGACTACGATAATGGACGAACGCAGGCGGAAACATCCGATCCTTAGCAGAATGTTCGGCTGGAGTGACTACACTGAGCGGGAACGGAACTGAACTAAAAGGAAAAATTCTGGTGCTTGGTCTCCCGAGCATGCATCCGAATCCGTTCCGGTCCGTTCCATTCCCCGACAGCATAGTCGCCTACATTTATTTACATTCATTGGATGGAGTCGGAATTCTTCCGTTCCTTCTCAGTGTATCCTTACTTTCACACGTCGCGTCGTAGTTACGTAATTCGTATACATTTTAGACACTGCGTTAATCTTGTAATTGTGAATAACATATATCATTATATATCTAAGCTAAAGAATTTTTTCTATTACGGCAAATACGTAATGTAGGAAGTAACCAGTCATTAGTGACAGTTGCAAGACAACATACTACGACTGTGACAAGTAATTCTTGGACGCATTACAAATTGTTGAAACATTTAAGTGCAGTAGGCTGAATCTCCAACCGGAAGCGTTATTCATTCAATGATCAGGTTCTGCTTTTCTAAAGTGACATTTCTCTTTGACTGAGTAATCCTATAGACGCTTTTGAAAGTAGTTATTATCCAGCTGGTTTTAAGTTGAACTGTGTAATATTATGGACAATTTCAGATGACAAATCTAAAGGTAATGTGGAATTAATGAAACAGTAGGTCATTTGGTAATACAGTAAGAGCAAATATTGTTATTGTTCTTTTATTATATAAAAAAGAGTGACTTGGATACAAACACAATGAGTTTTAAAAAAGTAAGAGCAAAGTTTCTGAAGGACTCTTGAACATTGCAGGCAGATCTTGACCAAATTCAGGTCATCAACTGTGAGGAGGGACTCTTAAGTTCAAGATATAGGAGTACAGTATCCTCAAGGTAGGAATGTGTCTGGGGTGGAGAGGAATAGAGGGGCCCCACAATTTATTTGTTGCGTTTGCTTTCAGCGGTACAACCCCAATAATAAAATATAGACCTCAAATGCTTCTGTGTAAACGCTTACCCTACTTTCATTTTTTTTATCGGTGTAAATAAGAATAAAACGTTTACAAAATTAAACTTTTAATAGTTAACTCTACGTACTTAAATTTTAAGATTTAAATGTAGCCAAGCAGTAATTAGTTTACCTAGTTTTCTTGGAATGGGTTGTACCGTCAAATCGGGTTAAGAAAGCAAGTAGAAGGGAGGGACACGACCATTACACCAGACACACTCGTAGTCTGATGGTGGAGTGTACACCAGACACCTTTAAGTACTGTATCAGTAGAGAAGTACATAGGAGTAGCTCTCAATACAGGGTGGCTGAAAAGTAACTTACCGCCCCTCTTATTTAACTTATTTATTTGAATTATGTTTCTAGCAAAGTCTTTAGAGGGGGGCAACCTTAAAAAGCAAAGGCTTAGGTTATTTTAATTGTGGAGTTAATTTAAATAAGGGGTTGCTACAAAATTTCAAATTTCACCTATAGGCTTATGATACCTTATTTTAAACTTCTCTTTAAGACAATGAGACAATGACATAAAGAAAATTATGTTCTGACTACTTAAAACAAAAGAGTAATTTATTTAAGAAACTAGTACAGAAGATCGACTCAGAAGACAAGACAATAGATTTTTCTAAATAATAGTTTACTGCCTCAAATACTAAAACCTATATCACCACCTAACCTAACCTAACCTAACCTAACCTAACCAAAGTTTTGAAAACATGTTGGAACAAACACTGTACGGTTGATTTGTACAGGAAGAACATTTGAACACTTAATGTGAGGTAAAAATAAATTAATGTCATACAAGTGGATATACCGTACCAATCTAGCTTCGTAAATTAATAAAAACTATTTTGGCCGCCATTTTGTTTTGGGTGGTCAGAATTTAATTTGCATTGCGTCATTTTTCTTGTCCCACAGAAACGTTTAAAATGAGGTGTCACAAACCTATACCTGGCTTTTAAAATTTTGGAGCAACCCAATCTCCCCACAATTAAAATAACCTATATTTTTGATTTTTTGTTGCCTCTCTCACCTAAAGAGTTTGTCGCAAACAGAATTCAAATGTATGAAATATTTCTAAAAATAAGAGGGGTGTTAAGTTTCATTTCAGTCACTCTATAAATCAGCACCCAGTACTAATATTTTTTGTAAATTCTGAAATAGCTTTCTTACTTTCTCACACATACGTAGTATAGAAAAAGTTATGTGATGGGTTAACAAATTTATGTTAAGTTTTTTTGTGGATATGTTCATTGATTTAAAAAAAAGTGCTTTTTGGAATCATATAATCGGTCGTCTCTGAGTCGTATACAACCCTAACGGGTGGTATCAAATTTATCAAACTTGGTATACGGGGATATTTTGACAGTACCTCGGTACGTTTTTTTCATTTGTTTTCGATAATTTCAAAATTAGGCGTACCTAGATAGAATAAAACTTAAATATAAATTCTTACAAATAGTGTGTTTATTTATTCAAACGCGTTTCAACGATAAAATCGTCATCTTCATTGATGAATGAGATGCAATAACTAAAATAGGTTACGGGTTTGATTAAATAAACGTAATATTGTGAGTTGTGTTCATATAGGCTATACCATTAAAAGTCAAGCATAGGAGTAGCTTCCATAAAAGGAAAAACACAAAATTACGATTTTTTTTTTCATAACTGGCTTTAATGATTTTGACCAAATTTTGATCAAGATCTTATATACCTTATATAGAACTTAATCGTATTAAAAAAAAAATAGTGGTTGATTAAATATAAATCAAAATCGACCATTGGGGGAAAAGGACAAAAATCAGTACAAATCGTTACAAAAGCTGGTATATTTTGGAAGTATACATTTTTTAAAGTTGCGGGTCATTCTGATTAAAATAATAAACGACCCAAAAAGCATTAACCATTATGTTTCACTAAAATATTAACGAAATCAGTAAACCGATTTTTGAATTTATGTTTTTATACTATTATAAAAAATACCGATTTGATAACATTTTAAGGAATTATGAAGATTAGTTTTTAGCACATTTTAGTACTCCATACACAATGACTCGGAACTTTTTCAAGATTTCCAAAATATTTCCACTTTTGTGACGATTTGGATTGATTTTTGACTTTTTTTTTCACAGATACAAAATGTATAATTGGTTTTGTTTTTAACTGTTGGTACACATGTAATTAAATAATTTTTATTGTTTGTGACATATACCCTTTTTAATTAATTCATTTTAAAAGAAAGAAGATAAACATCCCAATTAATTCAAAAAGGCATTTTTTTCACAATTAGAGACTTTATATAGTAATTCTGAGGTTATAATAACTCTGAAATAAAGATCAATATTTTTTTAACTTACAAAATATCGTCGTAGATATTAAAAGATGTCGAGATGGAGCTAAAAATAGCCAACCAGCATTATTCCCCAAAACACGTGGATTTTTAAGCATCAGATTCCGTCCTCGTCTATGGCTACTCCAATCATTACCATTCACGTTCGTATTCTAATTACACGATACAAGCCCTATAATTCCTAAAGAATGAACCAGCTCACATATATTACGTGTAATTTAATCCATTCCATTCATACTCGGACCTGTGTTTGGTTTTACAAAGCGATGAGTCACAGAGTACTACTTCCGAGATTCTAGTCTTCGATTGGTTTCTGGGAAACTTAACCGGCTGACAAATTAGCGACCTGTAGAGGAATTCTGTTTTTTTTCTACTTCCGCGGTTTTGAAATTCCATTAACAAACTATTAAAGCATGCAACGTGAGTTGGAGATGTAAAAAGTATGTTTTAAAAACCAACAGGATGCGTTTTCTTCTATTACCAGAAGGTGTAGAATTAAATGCTAAGGTATGCAATTACCAGGTAGATTTTTTTTTGACTGTTACTTTACCTTTTATCTCCATACATCAATATAATATTATTTAAGTATAAGAAGTAAGTTTGGTAATCGAATATTTTGACTGATCTTCAGAGTCTGTAATCGTTATCTGTACCTAAGCACGATAGCGGTCACAAAAATTAAGATAGGAACATTAAATTTTGTATTAAGGAGTGTGGCCGCCTTGAATTGTCAAAATGGCGGTCACACATTAAATTAGATAAAAAATTATTCACATCTCAATTCAATTCGGAGGTAACCCGACCTCTCTCTACGATGGAAATTGCGATGTTATCGTCAAAAAATTTTGAATACACACCTCTTAAGAAAATGAGATATTCATATACTTATGAGATACAGCAGGACCGTGTTACCAACATGAACGTACTGGGTCACCATACATCCTTTTTGACTGATCTTCACGTTGTGCCTTAGAAAATAGGAAAAGCGATTTTCGGCAATACCGACCGGCTGTCGTCGTTGTCATGTGTACGTAAGCACGATAGCAGCAAAAAATATATATATATTGAAGCACTAAATTATATTAAAATTATGCACATTTCAATTCTGCATGTAATAATACCAGTCCGATATCTCCACGATTGAAAATAGCAAAGTAATCGTAAAAAATATTTTGAACATTGACGTCCCGAAAAAATTATATTCTTATAGTTATGAGATACGGCAGGACCGTAACACGAGCGTAACGAATCACCATACATACTGTTTTGACTGATCTTCATGTCGCATTGAAAATTTTGGCTTGTCGTCTCTCCATTGTCGTTGTCTACGTTCTGTAAGAACGCTAACGGCTACAAAAAATAGGTAAGGCGACTAAACTGTGTTTACGTAGAACCCTAATGGATATCAGGAAAATGAAATTTAAAATGTCAAAATGGCGGCCATTTTAGGTAGTTTTTCGTTGGATTCTCTTGTTATTCAACTTATTATAACACTAAATTAGTTACAAATTTGTAGATATTAATAATGACACC